>CM077793.1:682418-747418 GCA_039737535.1 Lagodon rhomboides
GGTTATGGTATGAGAGGACAGACAAACATTACAAGGCCTGTTTACATGTAACACACAAACACAAACCAGGTTATGGTATGAGAGGACAGACAGACATTACAAGGCCTGTTTACATGTAACACACAAACACAAACCAGGTTATGGTATGAGAGGACAGACAAACATTACAAGGCCTGTTTACATGTAACACACAAACACAAACCAGGTTATGGTATGAGAGGACAGACAGACATTACAAGGCCTGTTTACATGTAACACACAAACACAAACCAGGTTATGGTATGAGAGGACAGACAGACATTACAAGGCCTGTTTACATGTAACACACAAACACAAACCAGGTTATGGTATGAGAGGACAGACAAACATTACAAGGTCTACAAGAATACAATACTATATTTAATCTCTTATAAACCCTCTTAAAGACCGATTCAAATCATCCTTTTTCGCTATTTTTATTCTCAGTGGTCTTTAAATTGTTGTTACGAAGTTTCTAGCCAAAATAATAAGGAAAAGAAAAAGGAATTGAGTTGTCTGGACGTCATCTGTTGTTTTCTAGGCCATTCGAGTTTGGCATGTTGAGGAAGAGAACAAAACTTGACAAACAAAAGCTGCTGTATGACACAATAGATATATTCTAAAAAGACAACACAAAAAATGTAGCGCAAATGCAGCAGTTGTTGGTGTTGGAGCCTTACTCACCCATAGAAATGTGGTAGACGTTAGAGGCGTTCCTATCAGGATTTTGTAGGCCGATAACCTATGCCGATCACAGGGTCTATTTAAAGCCTTCAATTTTTGTAGCATTACATATTGATGTAACTATTTTAAAGAACATAACTATAACAATTAAGAAATTTCAATTTCAATTCATTTATTTCAACAGGACAATGTGCAACACTGAACATATAAAAAAACAACAATATTGTACCCAATTGCAGCCAGAGGCTGATTTCCATTGACTGTCCCCGCCAGATGTTACCGGCAACTTCCTGCCGGAATTGTGAACTATTTATTGCCACAACTCTGGCTAAACAGATATTGTTCTTCAGCGTGGATGACAGTTTTGGCGCTTAAAAGTCAGCCCCTTGTTTCTTACAAAGTCTCTAATGTTTTGGCATGTTCTATTTTTCAGTGCTGGCTGTTCACATTCTTTACAAACCAAACACTCCTTCTTTGATGCCAAATGGCCTTTAATTATGTGAGACCTGAAATGTTTTAGCACAGCATTTTCCTCTGCTTTGGTCCATGGTCTTCGTGTTTTGCCTTTGCGTACTGAAATCAAACAAGATGACATAATTGTTTGTTAGTATGGCTGACTACATTTTTGTCTGTTTTTCTTTCTGTCCTTGCATGTTGATCTGATGATAATGACCTTTCTCTATAGGCCTAGAAACTAAACCGAAGGTTACCAATGAGTATTATAAACTTGACATGTATTAAAATTGATCATACCATTATGTACAGGAGGGAGTCCATCTGCTTCAGGAGTGTCCATGTCTAAAAAAGCACAATAGATGCATTTTATTAAATAGTATCTGTTGTTCAATTTTGTTATGCAATATATTGAACATTATTTAAAGTTATTTTTACTGTAAATATGTTCGACATTATTAAGGACAAGAAAACCTGGCCCAGAGAGCATGTTCAATAAACACTAATTTCCAACATCAGTTAGCTCAATGACAGCAGAAATAGATCAGACAGGTTTAAATTGTATTGAAACCTCATATCCTAACCCAAGAGAAGTTTCAGGGTTCTGGTGATTTTCAGTCAAAAATGTGTCTTTAGATGTCTGTTGCAGCTCAAAGATGAAAATGTATGATTATTACTCCATGGAATGCTCAGTTCTTATTATCGAGAGCTGACAGGGAAAAGAACGGAAGTAATGGAATAATAATCATACATTTTCATCTTTGAGCTATGGAAATCTACTGCACTCGGTAATCGACTGGTCAGGGCTTCCCCACAACGAGCCGGCTCCTGGAGGAGAGTGGTAAGTTATGTTGTCATTTCAATAGAAATCCAGTAAAGCTAGCAGATGTTTGATGCTTCGTACTGTGTGCTGGGACTGTACATGTACTGTTGCTGAAGTTTGGTGCTGTTCTGACCATTAATTGTATGAGTGGCTTTTTGATGGCGGTTTCTAATTGGAGCCATAAGCTGCAGTGTATTGTTATTGTGCGGTCTTTTCTGAGGTTGCTAAAACTAGCTAAGATAGCAGTCTGCAAACTTGATCTCTTAAGAATCTCTTGAGTCTTACTCGGTGTCAAGGTGTGTTAGACTATTGATTAAATTTACACCGGAATATCCCTTTAGGAACAATCGAACCCCAGAAACACACCCATTGTTGTAAAGTGGCCAGGATCTAAACGGGATTAAAAAATTAAATGATGGAATGGGTAATAAAGTAATCAATCCATCAATGGAGAATGTCTAGAGCTAGTTTCCAGTGTCCAATGTGTACCAACATGCTAGATCACATTCAAAATACATACCGTTCAGTTCACGAGGACAATCTACCTCTGCTTCATTGTCAATGGGTTGTTCCTCCTCACTCTCATCTTCTTCATCATCTGTTAAATCTGGACAAATAATGGGAAAGTACTTTATTTTGGTTATAAATCAAATTAAAAACCAAGCTTGTGAATATTCTCATTCATCCAGGTCATAGTTATCTCAAGGAAATTGAATCGAACGCAACTGGATTTTTTTTTTTTTTTTTTGTCTTGAAGACGTTTCACCTCTCATCCAAGAGGCTTCATCAGTTCATGCTCGCTTGACTAGGCTGAAACTAGTCCGTTGGACTAGTCCCAGCCTAGTCAAGCGAGCATGAACTGATGAAGCCTCTTGGATGAGAGGTGAAACATCTTCAAGACAAAAACCAAAAATCCAGTTGCGTTCGATTCAATTTCCTTGAGACAAATTAAAAACCCTACATCATACATCAGTATCCCGGTGTTATAACAACAACAATAACAATGGACAGATTTTAATTTGAACTCCATGTGTAATATCTGAATATCAAAGCGTTGTCAATGTTACTTTGGTAACTGACTCAGAATGAAAGTGATCTCCGTTTCTTGATCAAGTCAGTTTTCATTGAACACACTTTATGGAATACCCCCAACCAATATATCACCATTTCATTCACCATGATGATTAAATCCAAGTTTCAATGAATAAATAATAAATTCAACCAGTACCCATCCTATACTGCTTTTCATGCTATATTTTACATACTGTCTGTTCAACATATAGACTCATAGATGCTGAGTTGTCCAGTGGATTGTACATTAATGTCACCATCACAGTGGACCAAGCAAGACTGGCCTGTAAATAAACACAGGCGAACAGAGAGGCTGGGGTTTTCTGGACAGAAAACACTACAACATTCACATTTCTCATCTGATCTCATTGAGTCCACTATGTCAAAAAAAAAAAACTGACCTGTTTCTCCCATTTATGACATAGGCTCATGTTGATGGGCGGATGAGAAATACAGAAAAATCAAGATGTCTGCAGGGGGGCTATCATTTTGAAAATTTACTGGATGCAGATACACCACATTTTGTCAGTGTAGTGCCATGGACTTCATATATCATTACCATAGTTGACATGGGTCAGGTCCACAACTGCATGTACAAGAAATTGCTATTCTAACTCTGTATATTCTGTGATTGTTGATTGCTTTGTACACACATCTATGAATGTACATCTGTCTGTCCTGGGAAAGGTATCCCTCTTCTGTTGCTTTTCCTGAAGTTTCTTTCAAATGTTCTTTCCCCGTTAAAAAGGTTTTTGTTTTTTTTGTGGGAGTTTTTCCTTATCCGAGACAGGGTCTAAGGACAGAAGATGACGTCCCTGTACAGACTATAAAGCCCCCGATACCAATTATGATTTTGGCCAAAATAAATAAAATGACTGACACACTATTTGTTTATGCATCTAGTTTCCTGTCCATCTCAATCAGCTCTTGACAGGTTCGGCAGAAATAGACAGATTCTAAATAATTGGAGACATTAAATAGATCATAATATTTCTACTCCACATATCACAAACCTTAAATATGAAAACAGTTTGATTAAGTTCATTATGTCTTTACAGCACAACTTCATGTCAAAAAATGAGATGGTTCTACACCTTCATCAGAGTCCAGCTGTGTTGAATTCCTGTCTAAATAAGGCCTTACAGCTAATAGTGCATATAAGAGCAAAAATAAAATCCACGAGGTCAAAAGAACTGCCCCAAGAGCTCAGAGACAGAGTTTTAGAAATGCACAGATATGGACAAGGCTAGAAAAAAAATCTGTTGCATTGATTTGTTTCTAAGAGCTCAGTGGTCTCCATAATTCTGATATGGAAGAAGGTCAGGTCAACCTGGAGATGGAGAACGTTCCAGGCCGACAACCACTGCTGCAGCTCTGCACCAAAACTGGGCTCTGGCAGAGTGGACCAATGAAAGCTTCTCCTCAGTGAAATACAAATAAAAAGGCAGCCAGGGGGTCCTTCATGTGTGTTTTTGAAAACCCTATACCGCCTTTCATGTGGTCTGAAGCTTTCTCCATCTCCGCACAGGATCTCTGGAACTCATTCAGAGTGATCTTTGGGTTCTTAGTTACCTTTCTCACCAAGGCTCATCTCCCCAGCTGTTCAGTTTTTTTGGACGGTCAGCTGTAGGAAGAGTCCTGGTCGACCCAAACATCTTCCATATCAGAATTATGAAGACCACTGAGCTCTTTGAAACAATAAATGCAGCAGATTTTTTTCTCGCCTTGTCAAGATCTGTGTCTTGCTACAGCTGTCTCCTAGCTCTTCAGCTCTTGTGACCTCGTGGATGTCATTTTTGTTCTGTTATACACTATGAGCTGTAAGGCCATTTTTAGACAGGTGTGTTCATTCAAAATCATGTCCAAACCATGTAATTCAAGACAGCTGGACTATGATGAAGGTGAAGAACCATCTCTGTAAAATGTTACCAATGAAGATCCCATAAAACCAAGATTTCTTAAATAAACTAAACCCTTTAAGTCTACATTTTACATAAAGAACATAAGAATTTAAATACCTTCAATTTCATCAAGAGATTTTCCTTGAAGCTCGTGCATCTTTCCCTTTTCCAGTGCAAGGAGCAACTTGGAAATTTTTGCACTCTGGATGGTAGGCTCTGACAGACGGTAGAACTGTCTATGTACTGATATGTCGTGCCCCATAAAATCAGCAAGCTGATCTAGTTCGTTGCTCTTCAAGTTCAGGATTTGTGATGTGGTTGCTATGTCTTTGCGCAGTTGAGTTGATCTTAGATACTCTGGCCTCTTGGCACCACACTCATCTGCAAGCTGTCTGAGACACTGGTGTCCTCTGTAGTATGTCAGACAATTTGGTACAGCAAACAAGTATTCATTTTGCTCTGGGACACCACATTCCTTCCTCTTCTCAATCATAATGTTGAGTGCATTTACCATCTCAGGTGTCAGCAGCACTGCTACCTTTCTCTCCCTTTTTCCTTTCAGTTCAACACGCTCAAAGTAGTTGCAGAGTTTCTTTTCATACTCTGACAACCCCAGTTCATCAAGGGTGTTTGTTTCTTTGTTTCTTTCCAGAAAATTTGTCAGTTTTATCTTTGAGACCTCCCCAACACGTCTTCTATTGAAGAGGACAATCTTTGTCAATGCAGTTTTTGCAAGGCTGGAATAGTTCTGCACTGTTGTCTCCTTCTTCAATGCGGCAGTTGCTGATTCAGCAGTTTTGTCAAGATGCTTGTTAAATTTCGTCACATCATCAGTGAGCGGTAATTTGGCTGGTTTGTTGTATTTCAAGTCACTGATGGTGTTTAAGGCACAGTGAGATATGTACTCGGACCACTTCGCAGTATAAAGTTTCTGAAAAGCTTTTGAGGATCTTATCAAGTTGTCATCTCCAGCCATAAGAGCATGACAATGAATGATGTCACTTACTTTCAACAGTGAGTGTCCAATTTTAAGTGCAAGGCTTGGAGTTTCATAACAGTTCTTATCTTTATCAAATCCTGCTGTTTCTTTTACTGCTTCAATGACTTCCATGAAATTTCCTGGTTTCATGGCATCCTCTAAGGTTAGGATTGAAGACCTTTTGCGAATGGTTTGCAGGAATCTTCCCAGCTGACGCATTTTTTGGCGAATATAGTCATGTTTTGAAGGGTCATGTCCATGTTTTCTGAAAAGGGTTTCAGCATACCGAAGAAGGCAGAAGTCATTACGAATAGCACTTGCAATGTCATCGTCATGCATACGGCTTAACATTTTAAGCACCCCATCAGTAACTGTGCTTGAACATGCTGAATGGATTGCAGATGCTAGGCCAAGCACCCTTTTTCTTCCTTGATGTTCCTGTTCTTCTGGTTTGGAGGAGCACCTTCTCATGTGTCTCCATAGTTCTGGTCTCAAAAACATCCCCTTACAATGGATACAATATTCATATTTTTTACATTCAATCTTCTTAGCTTTGCGTTTCACTTTAAGCGGACCACTTCCTTTTTTCAGCACATCTCGGTTATACTCGAAGTTTCCCCTGTTGCGAAGATTCTCTAGGAGCTTCTTCCTAGTTGCTGAGCCTTCTGGGAGACCAAGGGCATATGCTATATCAGAATTCTCTTTTATGTGAGTTTTGAAATGCCGCGCTATTTTGAAATGGAAATCTTTGCAAATGAAGCAAAAATTTTGTCCTGCTCTTACAACAGATTGTCCATTGTCAAGGGTGTCATCGTCGACATTACAGTTTAAAGAGGTATCCATTAGTGGTTCTTCAGCAACCTGGCATGTTGAATACGCCAAGCTGTTTATTGGTTCCTCATTGTCTGTGTCACTTTCTGAGCCTGGAATGTATTCTGGATCACATACATCATCCACTGCCTCCTCTTCACTGAAGTCACTTTCATTCTGATTATAATACAATGAAAAGAAAAGAAAACATAAGTCATACATAACACCTGCAATAAGCACTACATGACAATCAACAGGCAACTGGAGCTCATATGCTTCTCATTGTGCTTTTATAAACCACTACTGAGTGCGCACACACACACAAAGACTGTTCGATGTGGTCTAAAAACATCTAAAAAAAATTCAATTTCTATTATTTTTATTATCATTTTAACAACAAAAGGCAAAGACATTTTTCAAATAAGTTGCTCGAAGCAGTCAAAATACTGAGTATCAAAGTGGCAGCAGTCTAGGGACCATGAATTTTGTAGAAATGCCTCCATGTGGACTATAGCAACTGTAACTGCTGAGCACATGGCTAATTAATTATGCTCATACTCTGCTGCAGTAACGTATTGTAACATTTTAAAGAGTGTCAAACTCCACACCATTCCTCTCCTGTTATTTTAGATATTATAAACTACAGTATCAGATGATCCCAGGGCCCACGGCTACAAAACATTATGGTGCATCGGTGGGGATGTTTACATCATTATAATCATATAGCTATAGTTCTGTGTGGATGACAACAATGAGTGGGGGGGGGACATTAGTTGAGCAGATGGAGCTGTGTTGTCCACCTTGTGTTTAACAGCGGAACAAAAGTAAAAGTATAACGACGTTCAATTGAACAATAATGAACTGAAGTCAAGTGTAAACAAGCCGGTAGATACGTTAGCAGGGGTCAGTCGCTGAAGTACTTAAGCGGTTGCTCAATTAATTGATGAGAAAATCTCGATTTAGCGATTTTATTTTCTCAACATCATCATAACTAAAAAAACTGAATAATGATGTATGTCGATTTATCATTCAAGTCTTCGTTCTATAGTATTATTTCTCACTGCTGTCCTCATATATCAAACAAGGGCCTCGAACACTATAAGTAGGCATACACACAAAACACATAAGACCATACCAAATCATAAGTCATATACAGAAGCAGAAAGTGAGCATCATTTCAGGTCATGTTAAAGCATTTCCTGTGTTTGAAGCTACAATGACAAATGTACTGACAAACCTCTTCAGGGAGCACTGTGGAGGAGACGACTGGTGCGTAGCCCGTAGATGGAGGGACGACTGGTGCGTGGCCCGTAGATGGAGGGACGACTGGGGCGTAGCCCGTAGATGGAGGGACGACTGGGGCGTGGCCCGTAGATGGAGGGACGACTGGGGCGTGGCCCGTAGATGGAGGGACGACTGGTGCGCTACTTTTACATGGAGAGACGACTGGTGTGTGGAGAACAGGTTTCTTGACTGGAGCCATAGGCTGATGGAGAGCCAAAAAGGGAGAACCAGAGGAGAATGAATGAGGGAGACTTGGCAGTTATTTCAGTGTAGAACATCCGCTGCTGAAATACTGAATTTGATGATACGAGACAATGAATACAATTTCCAGAAATTAAACATCACTGATTCACTGTTGGTATGTAACACTTCAACAGGTAACCCTGAGGCTTCAAAGCTCTGATTCATAAGATATACCAACTCACACACATCAAATATTATCTGAACATATTTGGCTGGAACTTCTACTGAGCACTACTGTAACCGCTCGTAATTGAACTGCAAGTTTTGGAAACATTGTGCTTAACACATAATGACAAGTCACTGTTGATGCTGTCATTACATCTTTGGTGTAGTGGACTGCTAGGATTTTTCACCTCTCTTATGTGTTCAAAGTTCAAGTACAGTTTCAAATTTAATTTGTGTTTGTTTAATTAACATATATGCCACAGGTATTAACTTTTACCATGACCGCAGTCAAAGAATTATTTTGGTGACATCAATTTGAGAATTAATTTTGTTACCTTCACTATTTGAACCAACACTTCAAACCTTTTGGAAAAGCATTTCAATAAAAATCTGTTTATGCCAGTTCTTAGTGCTTATGTAGGTGTAGGTGGCATGAAAACCTTATGAATACTGCTTACAGTAAGGGTTTACCAAAAAAAGTACTTACCAGAGTCTTTTGTCTTTTGTCTTTGGAGTGAAAGCAGTATGTATGCCATACAGTGGTGCAAACTGTTAAAACAACAAAATACTAAGGTTAGCATTAATGTTGTAATGCTTCACAAAATTATGTTTTTTTAACTTAAAAGGTGCATTGTAGAAGATTCCAAAAATGGTTGTTTTCAGCACTACCAGTAATGTGAACTGTTCTCTCTCACCGTACGTGCTCATAGCATGAGTGACATTCAGACAGATTTCACTAGATAAAAAATTCATTGTGACATCGTGCTGGATGTCACAATGAACCTAGAAAGACATGTACAGCTCATCAGTGCTGCTGCATTCCAAACAGAGACTGGTTGCCAGACACATCCACTCAACACCATGGATCCCTTCTTGTGATGCTGCACAACAGCGAGTTGAACAGCAGGTAGCCAGCATTGCTGGGATGGATCTGTGGTGTGTGGCGGTGCCTGGCCACCTCGCTTGGGTCTTGGGATGAAGCTCGCCAAACCCCAGACTCTACTGCGACAATGTTCACAGTAGTAGCGCAGAGTAGAAACCATCAGGTAAGTGTTATTTTAATAAACTCTTGGTGTGCTTACACACTTTCCACTGCAGTACAGACCATATTTGTACTGCTGTAGAAGTTTGATACCATTCCGGGCTTTTCTCCTGAAATGCACTATAGCTAGCATGTACACCATTTGCTGCCTTCATCCTGCAATTTGGGCCATGTGTCTTTTCACAGAATCAATAGCCTCACTCATTGAACCATACACTGCTATTATTTTGAACAGCCTAATATCTGATTTCTTCACGTTTCGGTAAAACAAATTTAATGTTTTTTTTCCTAAATTTCTTGATTTGGAAAAGAATATGCAGTGTTCCTAATGCATGTTCATGAGTGAATCTAAAAACTACGATGAGGATTTTAAGCTTTATTCACTTTTTTAAACACACTGCAATTATTTTGAAAACAACTGTAAGTTTGTCGACCATGAGAAATGTCCCTCTACAAGCAAACACAGTGCACATGTGTAATGCAACATGTCAATCTTAGAATTTTTTATACAAACCTTCACATCTTAGCCCCCACCACCTCAATGACGAAAATGGCCCACGGCAAAGTGAGCATTTGTCAAATGAGCCCAAGTTCTCTCTCACAACACGATGTGTCTTGCAATCTAAAAGATAAAACACATATTGAAATTTATTGTGTGAATACAGATTTGAATTTTTTACTTGGATAACTTCCTCTAGGGGCTGAAACCTAGCCTTGCAATGCCAGCCCAAATCCTGTGAACTAACATCTAATTTTACTTTAAGATATTAGTCTGGAAAGAAACACATACGAGCAGCTTAGATCTGACAAGAACTCAGTCCAATCAGCATATCACCAGGTTAAAAAAAAAAATTCCCCACATTTATAAACTATTTCGAATGTTTTTCTCTCTGGTCTGTTGGTGCTGACAAATTTTTGTTTTATTTTAATCTTATTAATTGATATCCCAGGGGGATATCGGGCCTGTCCTGAAGCAGCACCGCTGTGCTAAGCAGCATCAACAGCTGATCCCCATATAAACAATAGCGTCATGGCTGTACACGGACTCCCCAGACGTGGCTATACGCTATAAGCGTGAGAAACAGTAGTAAGGCCAGAGCAGACCCCATCACTAGTGTCCAAAGTGCAAATCAATAAAATCCACCTAATAAATCTGACGAAAAGTAAGATAGAATTTTGAGGAGAAGGAAAAAAAAAGGAGAAAACAATTGCTTTACCAAATCTTACCCCCATTTCTCTTCCTCATTCCTCTAGAATTCTCTTGCTTTCTTCTCTTCCTTCCTCTCTGTTCTTCAAAAGCTTAAATAGATTATAATGACAATGAAAACAATTGGATTGTGTAAATGAAGGATACAAACACACACATCAACTTGTATTGTATTCCCCTCAAAGGAGTCAATACTTAGAATAATGTTTTGCCTGGTATATCCTTCCTCTATTATGTGTTATATTAACATTTCTTACCATCATTGCAACTGCCTGGCCTCTTGGCTTGCTGCTGTGATCCAACCATATTTCCATGTGGAACAATAAAGCAAAACCACAATTAAACACACAAAGGTCACACAGCCATAACCAAAACATCAGTCATAAAAGAGTAGATTATGGGTAGCCATAGAGAAGAGGAAAGAAAAACCCATCAGTCCTGGAAGAATGACATCTACGGTACTTTCTGGTCTAATGCTACTGTGGTAAATTGGCCCAAACAGCATGAAAAAGCACACAAAACACATAACAAGTGTTTTGGAACCATACCAAGTCTAAGTCATATACAAAATCAGAAAGTGAGCATCGTTTTAGGTCATGTTAAAACACTTCCTGCATTTAAAGCTACAACAACAAATGTTCTGACAAACCTCTTCAGGGAGCACTGTGGAGGAGAGGAATGGTGTGTGGTTTGTAGGTGGAGAGACGACTGGTGTGTTGTCTGTAGATGGAGGGACAACTGGTGTGTGACTTTTGCATGGAGAGACAACTGGTGTGTGGAGAACAGGTTTCTCGACTGTAGTTGGAGCCATAGGCTGATGGAGAGGCAAAAAGGGAGAACCAGAGGAGAATTAAAGTGGGAGACATGGCAGTTATTTCAATGTAGAACATCCGCTGCTGAAATACTGAATTTCACATTGAGCTGACATATCAAACTTCCAGCTCGCATTTAAATTATATCCGGCCCACAAGAAATTACATATATCCCTATCAGAAAGGAGACAGAGAGGACGGACAGAGGACAGAGAGGAGACAGAGAGAGGATGGAGAGAGGAGAGAGAGGACAGAGGACAGGGGAGACAGAGAGGAGACAGAGGATACAGACAGGGGAGAGAGAGAGAGGAGACACAGAGGATGGAGAGAGACAGAGAGAAAGATCCCATGTGATGCTGCAGTTTCTTATTATATACTATTCATTATTCTTAAAAAAATAGATTCAATTGGTCAAATGTACTCTACCTTGGATACTTGATGCCTTTGGCAAAAACGCCATGGCAGGTTTTCTCCTCCGTAGTCATAGGTTATTTCTTGCCCTTCCTCAATGTCAGTGATGGCAAACAAACATAGTCTGGGTACACCATCCACCTCCATTTTTTTCATTTTCGCATTCGGCTTTTCAGCATCATTTACGAGTCTGCCAAGTGTCCCATCTTCAATTGAAGCATCAATGCTACAGGAGTTACAAGAATGAGTTATTAAAAATGTTAACAAAATTGTTGTCCAGAAGCAAGATCATAATTGGCAAGCATTTCTATCACCCAGACATTTCTGCATAGGGTCGTTTCCACTACGGGGCCAACAGGGAAAAATACAGGGCCGGGGCAGCGGGTCTGTGTCTCCATTATAAGGCCTTCCCTGGGAACATTTACGGGGCCGAAATTAGACCCTGCCCCGAAGTAGGTACTCAGATCGTCCCCAAAAAGCTCCCAGGTGGGGATTAAGGTTTACTCACTGACTGGGTGAAAACAGAGCAGGAAGTGACGTTATCAGAAAGCGCCAAATCAGGGGCCATTTTTAAAACCTAGCAGAAGAGGAGCATTAGCCTAGTAGCAACCATCTACACAGTTAAAAACAACAAAAATAGATGATTGACAAGTGGGCCAACGACAAAGTCGCACTACAAAAAACTGTTGCATTACCATTACATGAACACTGAAGATTGTTCTTGTCAAGTTCTTGTCCCCCTCCCCTTACCACGCGGTAAGGAGAGGGGGACAAGAACTTGACAAGAACTTCCCATCACTCCAGTGGGGTCGAGAGGGGCCCATCCGCGACTTCATGAGTTTTGATGTCCCTGTCATCGTAGTGCCACTATTTAGCCCGATAGTGGAAACACGGGCCATGTGCGGTTAGGCTTTTGATCAAGATTAACATCATGCAATTCAGCTGACTCACCAATATTCCGCTCCTTTATGGTTGAAGATGTATGTATACTCATTCCAATCTGCAGTCTTCTCAGTTTTCTCCAAAACTCCTCTGTACTCCACAATGAATGAGCCTTTTTGAATTGGCTCCAGCGCAAACACACCTCTTCCTATCAATAAATAAATAAACAACAGATTATGAGAACGAGTGTGATAAAAAAATTGAAATTATTAGATGAAATTATGATAAAAAATGACAATCATGAGGAAATAAGGTGAAATTCATCAGATCTGCTAACTCACTCATCAACATAACACAATATTTACTGTTTTTCCTCAATCAGAAAAGGCATAACTTGATGAAAACATTGTGAAATTTGATCCTAAAACTGCTTTTGTCATAAGCCAATATTCAAAATCCTGCAAAACTGTGATGCGACATACTGTATTTTACTGTATGACCTTGTATGTTTCACTCTGTCCTTATAAACCATTACTGGGCCACACTCAAACACACACAAGTCTTTATACTAAAGAATTGGTTCACTCTGTCTCACTGATGTCCTCATATGCCAAAGACTGGTCTCAAACACCATGATCATGCAAACACAAAAATCACACAAGCCATACTGAATCTTAGTCATATACAGAAGCAGTATTTAGCAATGTTTCAGGTCATTGTAAAGCACTTTCTTTGTTTGAATCTGCACTGACACAGTGTACTAACAAACCTCTTTGAGCAAGACTGTGGGAGACACGGCTGCTGTGTGCAAAACCTGACCACAAATGACCAAAAACTCCTAAAACTGACCAAAAACTGTAAAAAAGGAAATTAATAAGATTCAAGCATATTGTGATTTGGGAGCCTTCATGAATTGGCTCCAATGCAAACACACCTCTTCCTATCAATAAATAAATAAACAACAGTTAATGAGAACGAGTGTGATAAAAAAGAATGAAATTATTAGATGAAATTATGATAAAAAATGACAATCATGAGGAAAGAAGGTGAAATTCATCAGATCTGCTAACTCACTCATCAACATAACGGCACAGATTCACAATATTTACTGTTTTTCCTCAATCAGAAAAGGCAAAACTTGATGAAATCATTGTGAAATTTGATCCTAAAACTGCTTTTGTCATAAGCCAATATTCAAAATCCTGCAAAACTGTGATGCGACATACTGTATTTTACTGTATGACCTTGTATGTTTCACTCTGTCCTTATAAACCATTACTGGGCCACACTCAAACACACACAAGTCTTTATATTAAAGTATTGGTTCACTCTGTCTCACTGATGTCCTCATATGCCAAAGACTGGTCTCAAACACCATGATCATGCAAACACAAAAATCACACAAGCCATACTGAATCTTAGTCATATACAGAAGCAGTATTTAGCAATGTTTCAGGTCATTGTAAAGCACTTTCTTTGTTTGAATCTGCACTGACACAGTGTACTGACAAACCTCTTTGAGCAAGGCTGTGGGAGACACGGCTGCTGAGTGCAAAACCTGACCACAAATGACCAAAAACTCCTAAAACTGACTAAAAACTGTAAAAAAGGAAATTAATAAGATTCAAGCATATTGTGATTTGGGAGCCTTCATGAATTGGCTCCAATGCAAACACACCTCTTCCTATCAATAAATAAATAAACAACAGTTAATGAGAACAAGTGTGATAAAAAAGAATGAAATTATTAGATGAAATTATGATAAAAAATGACAATCATGAGGAAATAAGGTGAAATTCATCAGATCTGCTAACTCACTCATCAACATAACGGCACAGATTCACAATATTTACTGTTTTTCCTCAATCAGAAAAGGCATAACTTGATGAAATCATTGTGAAATTTGATCCTAAAACTGCTTTTGTCATAAGCCAATATTCAAAATCCTGCAAAACTGTGATGCGACATACTGTATTTTACTGTATGACCTTGTATGTTTCACTCTGTCCTTATAAACCATTACTGGGCCACACTCAAACACACACAAGTCTTTATACTAAAGTACTGGTTCACTCTGTCTCACTGATGTCCTCATATGCCAAAGACTGGTCTCAAACACCATGATCATGCAAACACAAAAATCACACAAGCCATACTGAATCTTAGTCATATACAGAAGCAGTATTTAGCATTGTTTCAGGTCATTGTAAAGCACTTTCTTTGTTTGAATCTGCACTGACACAGTGTACTAACAAACCTCTTTGAGCAAGACTGTGGGAGACACGGCTGCTGTGTGCAAAACCTGACCACAAATGACCAAAAACTCCTAAAACTGACCAAAAACTGTAAAAAAGGAAATTAATAAGATTCAAGCATATTGTGATTTGGGAGCCTTCATGAATTGGCTCCAATGCAAACACACCTCTTCCTATCAATAAATAAATAAACAACAGTTAATGAGAACGAGTGTGATAAAAAAGAATGAAATTATTAGATGAAATTATGATAAAAAATGACAATCATGAGGAAAGAAGGTGAAATTCATCAGATCTGCTAACTCACTCATCAACATAACGGCACAGATTCACAATATTTACTGTTTTTCCTCAATCAGAAAAGGCATAACTTGATGAAATCATTGTGAAATTTGATCCTAAAACTGCTTTTGTCATAAGTCAATATTCAAAATCCTGCAAAACTGTGATGCGACATACTGTATTTTACTGTATGACCTTGTATGTTTCACTCTGTCCTTATAAACCATTACTGGGCCACACTCAAACACACACAAGTCTTTATACTAAAGTACTGGTTCACTCTGTCTCACTGATGTCCTCATATGCCAAAGACTGGTCTCAAACACCATGATCATGCAAACACAAAAATCACACAAGCCATACTGAATCTTAGTCATATACAGAAGCAGTATTTAGCAATGTTTCAGGTCATTGTAAAGCACTTTCTGTGTTTGAATCTGCACTGACACAGTGTACTGACAAACCTCTTTGAGCAAGACTGTGGGAGACACGGCTGCTGTGTGCAAAACCTGACCACAAATGACCAAAAACTCCTAAAACTGACCAAAAACTGTAAAAAAGGAAATTAATAAGATTCAAGCATATTGTGATTTGGGAGCCTTCATGAATTGGCTCCAATGCAAACACACCTCTTCCTATCAATAAATAAATAAACAACAGTTAATGAGAACAAGTGTGATGAAAAAAGAAATGAAATTATTAGATGAAATTATGATAAAAAATGACAATCATGAGGAAATAAGGTGAAATTCATCAGATCTGCTAACTCACTCATCAACATAACGGTACAGATTCACAATATTTACTGTTTTTCCTCAATCAGAAAAGGCATAACTTGATGAAATCATTGTGAAATTTGATCCTAAAACTGCTTTTGTCATAAGTCAGTATTCAAAATCCTGCAAAACTGTGATGCGACATACTGTATTTTACTGTATGACCTTGCATGTTTCACTCTGTCCTTATAAACCATTACTGGGCCACACTCAAACACACACAAGTCTTTATACTAAAGAATTGGTTCACTCTGTCTCACTGATGTCCTCATATGCCAAAGACTGGTCTCAAACACCATGATCATGCAAACACAAAAATCACACAAGCCATACTGAATCTTAGTCATATACAGAAGCAGTATTTAGCATTGTTTCAGGTCATTGTAAAGCACTTTCTGTGTTTGAATCTGCACTGACACAGTGTACTAACAAACCTCTTTGAGCAAGACTGTGGGAGACACGGCTGCTGTGTGCAAAACCTGACCACAAATGACCAAAAACTCCTAAAACTGACTAAAAACTGTAAAAAAGGAAATTAATAAGATTCAAGCATATTGTGATTTGGGAGCCTTTACGAATTGGCTTAGGGGCTTTGAGACACAAGACATCAAAAATCATCGTAACTCAAATCAAGCACTTACAGTACGCTGGTACACACAGGGTTTAAAGCAAAAACGTACCTTTGATGGGGCTGATGTATCTCCCGACACACAATGCTTTGTCCTCCTTCAGTCTTATGTGATGCACTGCATCAGAAAAGGGGTCTAGTCTGCCTCGCCTCACTGCAAAATATCATGTCAAGTCAGTATTTACAAATATACACCATTATCAGAACTCAAATTAGCTGTGGCCTAAAAAGGTATTATGCTCAAAACGGACACAGCTTAAGCTAGACGATGCTGAAGTTTGTTTCCAGCTTCCATCAGGCAGTTAAGCGAAAAGCAATGTTTAGATTTGCTTCAATCTTAGACCAGAGGGATATTCCAGACAGGAGGTTCAACAAACTCTGAGTCTAACCCTGTACTATGGGAGTATCGGATCCAGAGCAGCTGACCTGAAATAGTTCAATCAACTCTGAGTATGTTAAGCACCCACAAAAAAGCCCTCACCTGTGGAGCTCAGATAGTGATTCACCATGGCAATGAGTAAATAAAATTAAAAAAAAAAACAACCTCTGTTTTAATTCAGTAGACATATATTAATGCATGTTTACACTGACTGTGCACATTTAAGTTTTGGTGGAATGTGAATGTTTGGGGCCACAGATACATTACATTTAAATAAATCTGTTCATCTTTAATGTAACACACACAGGAGCAACTGTAGGTGAAGCTTTTAAAATCAGACGTGTTGTAATATAACAATCTGATCCAGTGAGGGGATTTATACTTGAACAGAAATTAAAATACAGTAAATTTTAAATGTTAGAAATGCATTTTCTGTATTTCAGATACTTCAACAAATGTAGTGAATGTGAACAGTGAAATGCTGTTAAAACACATTCAGACTGTGTAGTCTGAAAGAGATTTTTAAATAGACTATATAACCTAAAGTCTGAAGGTGTTTAAACTGACTGTATTAGTTACATTAGCTGAAATAAAATGAAATAAAATAAATAAAAAACAGATTATTATATATATATATATATATATATATATATATATATATATATATATATATATATATATATATATATATATATATAACATAATTCTTTGAAAATTGGCTATTATTATTATTATTATTATTATTATTATTATAAGTATATTATGTATATAATGCCTTTCAAAGTGCTAATCATCAAACACATTACTGGATCAGATTGTGAGATTACAAACATGTCTCCTGTCTTTGATCTATATATTTTTTAAATCTCAATCTTTACGTTTCATCTTCAGTTTCAGATTAAAGCTGAGCAAATATATTTAAAATGTAATATAACGTTAGCTATGACTTCATACAGTCCCATTCCACCACTTTATCATCGAAGTCTGGTAAACGATGAATTAATCGACAACACTACACAATGAAACTCTATTGTGTTAACTTATTGACACTTAACGTTATGCTCTGACTCAATCTGTTGTTTTAGCAATAGGGGGACTTTTAGCGATAAATACAGAACGCAGTGTTCATCAATGCACTAATCAAAAAGAATATGGTGACGTTATACATTAACCGAAAAAGCCAGGCCTGGTCTTAAATCGGTACAAAGCTCGTGTAAATGCCCAAACTACAGCTAAAACGATAACTACAACCATAACTTCATATTAAACTTCATGAACAACACAACCTAACTTTACCCCTAAAATGAAAGCGGAGCCTCCGCAGCTTCGATCGTTACCGAGCAAAGCGTCCGAAAGCCAGCAGCCGAACCGCATCAAAAAGCTAGTTGCTTCGTCGAATGATGGTTGAAACCCTGACAGAGTAACTGTGATGACAGAATTAGCTTACCAGCTAGCTGCAGTGCTAAAGCCGTTTACACGACCTCCGGTCCGGCTGTCACAGACATGATGCAAACAACGGGAGACACGTTCTCGCATGACACAAAAAGGACACTGCATTTAATTAAAAAAATAAAAATAAAATACAAATTGTCCCTCTCCTGCAAACCTAGCTTCACAGCGGAGTATGTTCAGGCCAGGGGAGGGAACTACTGGAAGTTGAAGGTTGCGTCCAAGATCGTCTTGTTGATTGTCAAAAAATCCGCGTTCACACAGAGACACATGCAGAGGCTGCAAGGGCCCTAAATATTGTTCTAAGCAGGACAATCCCTGAAATCGACATATCACCGTCAGTCTTTTCATCGCTAAACAAAATGGATTTGACTCTTTCAGAAGCTAACGTTAACACTGTTTAGCTAGCTGCTGGAGGATCCAGTGAAAGCTGAAACACATTTTATGGAATTAAAAAAAAAACAAAATAAACATGTGTACAAAGTATGTCGTTATCATTATTCTGTTAGCAAAACCAGCATGAACTTTAATTCATGCTGGCAATATCATAAGAGATGAGAAAGTCTTACTTTTCGAGATTCATCCCACTTGCTGGTCCCGACTGGTCCACAATGCAATTCCGCGGAAGTTCCCGCCTCCCGCCGTGTGTGTAAAATTGGCGGGTCATTGTGTATATTTTCCCGGAAATGTGTATAACTTGCAATGTCTCTTGCGGCCTGTGGTGTCGCTGTTGGACACACACGTATTACACACATCTTGGTCTCACAAACCCATCCTGTCATGTGAGACCAATATGTGTGAACGTCAGAGAGGCAGGGGGTGGACCTTAACAATAAAACAACTATATTAACTGATAACTATAGAAGCTATGTAATCACACATATATTTATAATGACCTACACAATTATTTTTCAATAATTATAACATTATAAAGTTTTATGTTTACGAGACCATCAAAATTGGTTCCGTAACCCGATTGGTCTCGTAATGCTGGTGAGTAAACCTGAAAATTGGTTTTGTAAACCATGTATGCCAACACACACACACACACACCTTGAGCCTGGAGTATATCACACACACACACACACACACACACACACACACACACACACACACCTTTAGCCTTGAGTATATCTCTCACACACACACCTTGAGCCTTGAGTAGAAGACACACACACACACACACATACCTTGAGCCTGGAGTAGAACACACACACACACACACACACACACACACACCTTGAGCCTGGAGTAGAACACACACACACACACACACACACACACACACCTTGACCCTGGAGTATATCACACACACACACACACACCTTGAGCCTGGAGTATATCACACACACACACACACACACACACACACACACACACACACACCTTGAGCCTGGAGTATATCACACACACACACACACACACACACACACACACACACACACACACACATCTTGAGCCTTGAGTATATCTCTCACACACACACCTTGAGCCTTGAGTAGAAGACACACACACACACACACACACACACACACACACACCTTGAGCCTGGAGTATATCACACAGACACACACACACACACACCTTGAGCCTGGAGTATATCACACACACACACTCACACACACCTTGAGCCTGGAGTATATCACACACACACACATACTCGTATTTGTCCCTTTTTGGGGCCACGTGTTTTTAACCCAATTGTGGGGCCCACCCTTTCCAATGGTCCCAGACCTCTGTAAAAAATCAGGCAAGCTTAAAAAAAATTTAAAAAATTTTCAGTCACTTTAGATTTGCCATATTCTAAAGTTTTTCTCTATGCTAGTTTTTTTGGTCACTTATGGGACATGTTTCTAGCATTTGTTACTTGTGGGATCCACTTGCACACACACACACAGATATGTCAAGTCTTTCTACCTTAGCAGGGACCAAAAACTAGATGGAGTTATTAGTTGTTTCTATAGTTTTTTTATTAACAAAAAAACTGCAAGGCTGCATCAGAGGTTTACATCCTGCATCTCCTCTCCTCACATTAGGTAGACAGAGCAGTGATAATCAAAAAACAATCACCTGCTTAAAATGAATCAACTGCTGATTATTACAGTGAGCTTTGATATCAGGAAAGCAGTCCAACAGCTCCTTGTGTTGATAAGAACACAACATAATAGCATAATAACATAAAAACATGACAACACTGTCAACTATTGTAGATGGCCTTAATGGAGGTAAAACAGAGCACAAACATGTTTTCAATTTTCTTCAGTCTCAGATGAATGAAATAGATTCTGGAATCAACATTTTAATGTAAAGTGGTTGAATTTATTAATACTGCAGCATATTCACTAAATAATATCAGAAATCATTACAGTCAGACTGAGTGGAAAATTGAGGCACCTGAGCTCAGTCTGTGTTATATTGCAAAAATCTACTTCCTATGTGTGAGACTTCAGTGAATATAAAATCATTTGCATGTTTTGTTTTGCCTCCAGTAGGGCTATCTCAAATATTATAGCACCTCCTCCTACAAGCCTGTCTATTACCTTGTAAAGTGAAACATTTTCACTCAAATTTTCTTCGCAGAGAAGTAATTCGATTTTTAACAAAGTATTTCACTGCCCTCCAGTCTCGATTCTTCAGGGCTTGAGGTTCTGCAGTGATGCAGCGCTGACAGTCCTCCTTCCCTGGGACTTGGTTCATCAGAATTGATTTCTTTAAATGACGTTCTACTGCAGCACATTCTTCTGTTGTCCAGGTTCTTTTAACAACAGTTTGTTTACCTAAATGGGCAAAAAAAGGACAAGTTACAGAGTTATAAGAACTTTAACTTGTAACTACAATGAACATGTGTTACGTGCAGCAGCCTGTGTTCTCTCTCTCTCCCTCCTCCCTCTGCCTGCTGCACACCTGAGTGCAATCGGCGCTCAGGTAGTGAGAGGGGGAGGGTGATAAGAAGGACAGGGAGAGTGAAGCCAGTGCGCAGCACATGGCACACACAGACCAGCACAGACGGTGAGGAGGTTCTTCCTTTCCTCCTTTCTTTTGTCTTTTTTTTCTCCCCAGCAGGTTTTTTCCCTCCATGTTCATTTAGGAGCTGGAGTTTTATTGTGTTAGTTTGGGCTGGAGATCACCGGTAGTTACTTTATTCGTCCTTTTGTTTGTTCCAGGTTTAGTTCCTTTTTTCAGGTAGTTTAGGGGGAGACACTGGGAGCGACGGCCCACTGCGTGGTTGGTCCAGTGTCTTCCCTCCTTTTGTTCTTTTTGGCCGGGGTCTCCAGTCCCTTTTGTTTCCTTCTTAGTTTATTGTTTTGTTTAATACTTTGGGGGTGATAAATAAAGCTTGGGGTAAAATATTACTTCTTTGGTGTGGCGTCCTCTTTTTATATGTTGCAGTCTCCTACCCCCATATGAGTCTTGATTTCAGTGTTTGTATGGAGGCCGTAACATATTTGGGGGCTCATCCAATCGCGTTGTTTGCGCTGACGTTGTAGGCTTCTTTTTGAGACTCAGTACGTTGTTAAATGCTGATGGCTTTCTGGTTTTTGGGTTGTTGTTTTTTTTTACCTCCGCGTTGTGACTGTGCTGTTGTTTTGGTGCAGTTATTTTTGGCCGTGGATTGTATCATTGTAACTTTTTTTTTTTCCGGTGTTAATTGACACGTAGCTTGACGCCGTGGGTTGTTACCTTGATACTTTGTATTGTTTGCCGTCAGTCTGTATCGCCTACCTTTTTGTGACTTTTGTGCACACGTTTTTGGACGCCACTTTGGTCGTGCGGTGGTCTGTGCCGTTTTTTTTTTCATGTGCGTGCTGTGCCAGGGTTGTTTTTTTTTTCAGCCCGTCCTTTGTTTTTTAACTCAGAGTTTTTTTTGCGATTGGTTTTTGTGCGCTGTGTTTTGGCTATGGAGTTTAATCTAGATGATTTTGTGGTGCATCCTAGCCTCGAGAAATTGCACCTTTGCACAAAAGAACAGTTAATTGTTGTTGCCGGTCGTTTTGAGGTCACTGTGCCTAAACAGGCTAGAAAACAAGTGATTAAATCTGAGTTATGGTCTGCTTTGTCTGACAAGGGGCTTTTGCCTCATGCCCCCAGTGTGTCAACAGCTGCTGGACAACAAAATCCGGGGGAGCAGCTCCGCCTTAAAGAGCTGGAAACTGAAATGCGTCGTTTGGAAATTAAAGAAAAAGAACTTGAAAAAAATTGGCTTTGAAGAGACTAGAGGTGGAAGGACAGCTTCGTTTAAAGGAGCTTGAGTTGAAACATGCATCCTCACCCGGTGTGTCTCAACTTCAATCTGGCGAATTTGATGTCAATAAATGTATTCGTTTGGTCCCTCCCTTTAGTGATAGGGATGTTGATAAGTATTTCGTTTTGTTTGAGCGTGTCGCAAACACATTAAAGTGGCCTAAAAACGTCTGGCCCTTACTTTTGCAGTGTGTGTTTACAGGCAAGGCTCAAGAGGCTTATGCATCCCTGTCACCTAAGAGAAGTTTGGACTACGGAGCAGTTAAAACAGCTGTGCTGAGAGCATATGAATTGGTGCCCGAGGCATATCGTCAAAAATTTCGCCGTTTCAGGAAAAATGACAATCAAACTTATGTTGAGTTTGGACATGAAAAAGAAGCACTGTTCGATCGTTGGTGCCAATCTAAAAATGTCAACAGTTTTGATGACTTGCGTGATTTAATGCTACTGGAAGATTTTAAGAACTGTTTACCAGATAAAATCACTACTTACATTAATGAACAAAAAGTATCCACAGTGTCTGACGCGGCGGTCCTGGCTGATGAGTACATTCTCATGCACAGAGATAACTTTGAAAAATCGAACTGGTCCTCTGAGCATGGTGCCCCTGTTGCCAGGTCCGTTGTTTTTCCGACAAAGTCAAATTCTCAGGGCGAGATAAAGACTGGTAGTAAGGAAGGGGACACTAAAGATAAGTTTTTTTGTTTCTATTGTAAGAAGCGTGGTCACACTATGAACTACTGTTTTGCTCTGAATAAACGCAATAAATCTCCAAAAGCAATTAATTTGTTGAAGACCGAAGCTTTGCCCAATCAACAGTCTGGTCCCAAACAGTCTATTGCAGCTAAACCTGACCTGAATGTGTATGCACCTTTTATTATGAAAGGTTTTGTTTCCCTGTCAGAGGGGGAACCGAAAACTCCTGTCACCATTCTGAGGGATAGTGCAGCCTCACAATCTGTCATCCTAGAAGGGGTGCTACCATTGTCGGCCCAATCCTCTATTAACTCTGACGTTTTGGTTCGAGGTTTTGGTATGCAGTTTGTGGGTGTGCCTTTGCATGCTATTTACCTTGACTCCGAACTGGTGAAGGGGCGTGTAGTGGTGGGAGTTAGTCCGAAATTTCCTGTAGAAGGGGTTTCTTTCATTTTGGGCAATGATTTGGCTGGGGGTAAAGTGCTGTTGAATCCTGAAGTAACTGCAGTTCCTCTTTCTGAACACCCAGATGATTTGGGGCAAAAGTTCCCCGAGGTGTTTTCAGTTTGCGTTGTCACACGTGCAATGTCAAAGAGGCAGAGGCAAGATTTGCTTGATGAGGGGGACGAGGTAGGATTGGGAGACACTTTCATGGCCGATCCTGGCTGTCCGGACTCTCCGCCAGTGATCTCTCCTCCTGCTCATCCTCCTCCACTTGTGGTCACTCCTGCAGCTTCCGTTGTTCCCCCGCCTGTTCAAGGGAGCAGCTCGAACGTTGGCATGTCACATGAGCAACTCATTGTTGAACAAAAGGTTGATGTGTCGTTAACTTCCTGTTTTGATGTGGTTGTTTCAGGGGACGAAGTTGAGATGATGTCCTCTGGGTACTTTTTAAGAGACGGCGTGCTTGTACACAAATGGACGCCACCACACATGTCCACGCAGGATGAGTGGGGTATTGTGACACAAATTGTTGTCCCAAAAACGCACCGGCATGAAATCCTCAAATTGGCTCATGATAATCCACTTGCTGGCCATTTAGGGGTTAACAAAACACATGATCGCATCTTGCGGTGTTTTTTCTGGCCGGGGGTGAAGCAGGATGTGAAGCAGTACTGTAAAACATGTCATTTTTGTCAAGTCTCTGGTAAACCTAATCAGACAATTCCACCATTTCCCCTTTATCCAATTCCGGTGGTTGCTGAACCATTTGAGCGTGTTATCGTTGACTGTGTTGGTCCCTTTCCGCGCACAAAAGTTGGGCACAAGTTCCTTCTGAGAATTATGTGCTCCGCGACGCGGTTTCCTGAAGCTATTCCCATGCGAAAAATCACAGCTCCAACTGTTGTAAAAGCATTAGTGAAGTTTTTCTCGTTGTTTGGGTTGCCTAAGGAGATTCAAACTGATCAGGGGTCAAATTTTATGTCGCGAATCTTTGCACAAGTGATGAAACAACTTAACATCACCCACTGCTGTTCAAGTGCGTATCATCCAGAAAGTCAGGGGGCGATCGAGCGTTTCCACCAGACTCTAAAGTCCATGCTCCGCATATACTGCCTGGAGTCCAGTAGGGACTGGGATGAGGGTGTCCATCTTCTCCTTTTTGCCGCTCGTGAGGTAGTTCAGGAGTCCCTGGGCTTTAGCCCGGCAGACCTTGTGTTTGCGCACACTGTGCGTGGCCCGCTTAAGCTTCTGCAGGAGAAATGGCTGGGTGATAGCAAGCCGCAGAATTTGCTTGATTATGTCAGCAATTTTCGTTTCAAGCTTCACCGCGCTTGTGAATTGGCGAAGAAAAATATGTCTATTGTTCAAACGAGGATGAAAACATGGTTTGATAAAAATGCTAAACATAGATATTTCATTCCTGGTGACAAAGTATTGGTATTGTTGCCTATTCCTGGCTCTGCTTTGCAGGCGCGTTATAGCGGCCCCTATGAAGTCCAGGAAAAAGTAAGTGAGCGGGACTACATTGTTGCTACTCCAGACCGTCGACGGCGGAGTAGATTGTGTCACATTAACATGTTTGAAGCCCTACCTGGACAGAGATTCTGTCCCTTTGTCTTCTGTTGATACAGAGGCCAAAACTGTTTTGGCGCTGTCCAGTGCTGAATGTATTGATGAGGCTCAGGTAGCCGGGGCGCTGTCCAGTGCTGATCTCTCAGTGACACCGGCGGTCTCAGCCGTGTCTGACGTTGATGATGATGATGTTGGTCCATCCAGTGCTGTTGTCCAGGGACGTTTGAAAAATTCTGAAATGTTGTCCAAACTTGATGAGTGTTTTCTGCATCTGACTCAGTCACAGCATGAGAATGTGGTCAGTGTCATAAAATCTCACGTTTCTTTGTTTTCAGATGTGCCGACTCGGACTCACGTGCTGCAACACGACATCGATGTGGGGGATTCTCCACCGATAAAGCAACACGCGTATAGAGTAAACCCCGATAAGCGCCGCCGTTTACAGCAGCAGGTAAACTATATGCTGGAGAACGATATCGCAGAACCCAGCTCTAGCTCGTGGAGTTCGCCGTGTCTCTTGGCCGACAAGTCTGATGGCTCTGACCGGTTTTGTACCGATTTTCGTAGGGTGAATGGGGTCACGAAGCCAGATTGTCACCCCTTGCCCCGAGTTGAGGATTGCATTGACCATGTCGGCAGTGCCAATTATGTAACAAAACTTGACCTGTTGAAAGGGTATTGGCAGGTGCCGCTGACTCCTCGGGCAAGGGAGATCTCTGCATTCGTGACCCCTGACGCTTTCCTACAGTAGACAGTTATGCCATTTGGCGTGCGTAATGCACCTGCTACTTTTCAATGCTTGGTAAACACGGTCTTGTCGGGCCTGTCAGGGTGCGAGGCCTATTTGGACGATATAGTGGTTTACTCGAGTTCGTGGGCCGATCACATGCAGCAGCTCCAGACAGTATTTGGAAGGCTGCGTGATGCCAACCTCACACTTAATTTGGCAAAGTGTGAGTTTGGCCAAGCTACAGCCACGTATTTGGTGAAAGTTGTGGGCCGGGGGCAAGTAAAGCCAGTGCATTCTAAAGTTGAAGCAATTCTGTCATTCCCTGCTCCTGCTTCACGCCGTGAGCTGCGCCGTTTCTTGGGGATGGCGGGGTATTACAGAAGCTTCTGTAAAAACTTTTCGGCTGTTGCGGCTCCGCTCACTGATCTGTTGAGTCCAAAGACTCTCTTCCGTTGGTCTGACAGTTGTCAGCGTGCGTTTGACTGTGTAAAAGCTCTGCTAACTCATGCTCCCGTCCTGGCTGCTCCCACATTTGATCGTCGTTTGAATGTCTCATTTGAAACATCGAGTGATTTATTGCACGTATTGGCTAAGAAGATTTGTGTGGTTTCTGCCTCTCTCTCTCCAACAGGCAATGTTTCTAGAGTCTCTGTCACACCTCTGTGTCATGATTGGTCAAAATCTAAAAGCCTGGTTGATAATCTATTAGTTTTCTTCCCTCACAAAACTTGAAATAAAAAAAGAAAGAAAAATGTGGTGGTGAAATAGGGACGTGATTGAAGACAGTCGCAATGTGTTCATATGCCTGTTAGAGCTCTTTGCATTACATGATCAACAATATGTTTCAGACATGCCACAAACCCAAACAAAGTTAGCAACCAAAGTAAAACAGGGCTACAACACACAAGAAGCTTTGGAGTTTCTGTCTACAAATGTATTGATGGACAGGCTGAGGAAAAGACGTCAGAAAACAGCATCAGAAACGTGGTGAAGTAAGGAGTAGCTACAGCTGGGCTGATCATTTTCAAGACCAGTAAGTCCCTGTTTGTTGTTATGCAGTTTGAATATTATAAGATGTTTGCTTATTTCTGTAAAACACAGCATAAAATTTGATTGTTGAGTTTTATTCTCAAAGTTTGTGCCTGTATGTGTGTTTGTGAATATGAGATAGAATGACAAAATGACAGAAGAAATGAAAGCAATAAATGAAATAATGAAGTTACATGGACATACCCTGTCAATCGATCGATAGATCAGGTCAACAGTAAAAAACAAAATATATAAGAAAATAGCCATGTATACATAAAGATTATAAATTAAAAAAAATATAAAATAACAAAGTACTATACTGATATTATAGAAATACGCTACGCCAGTCGCAGTAGTGTAACACTGTGCAAAATATCAATATAAGTAGACATAAATTATATATACGGAGTGGTGAGAAATGTGGTAGAGTGTTATTGAGACAGATGTGCAAAATAGCTTACAAATGTGCAATTAGCCATGACCAGCAGTGCAATAGGGAAAATGGTTGGACCAGAAGTAGGGATGTGCACGATTAGTCGACTATACGATTAAACTTCCCCTCCCTCACTAGTCAGCACCAGAATTACTAGTCGTGTAAATTATTTATCAATACTTGATTCATGCACAATGTCAGTTATCGGTCGCCTCTAAGATTTCATGCAGCTGCCCGCCACTAGTCGGGGCTGCGGCAGCAGCACTGTCAGACAGTGCCTCTCTGGCAGCCTCTATCATTGAGTGAGCTGCTCTAATGTTTTATACATTAATGTGTTTGGTTTGTATTGCATATTTAGCACGGATAGTGCACATTTCAGCTGCATTTAAAGTCCGATTTGGCGATTGTTGACTGTGATTAATGGCTTCAAATGGCTCTTAATACGCACAGTATTTTTTTCCGACAGTGTTTAACATTATAAATTAATAAATTCTGCTCAATTTTAACTGCTTTTTGACTGTTTTCTTAGTGTTAGACTAGTCGACTAGTCTAAATTAAATTTTGCGTTTAATCGACAGGGAAATCAGTCGCCAGGAACATCCCTAACCCGAACTATAAGAACTATAAAGAACTCACTGTGGAGAGTTCGGAGTGCTGTCTGTCAGACAGAGGTGAGGTATTGTATAGTGTTATTGCTTGGGGGAGGAAATATTTCCTGTACCAGTCCTTATGACAGCGAAGCTCTCTCAGTCTGTTGGGATTATTTCACGGATATGTAGTGGTTTACATTTTTACACATCGTGATTGCTTCGTGGATCTTTAAGTTAGACGACAGGCGGTCATGCTTGAGAGGGACAGACAGCGCAAGTGTTAACTGCGCCACGGGGGAAAGGACACACAGTTAATAATGGTGACTCATGGCGAATTTACAAGGAAAAAAAAACACTTGAAATTATTCTTCAAAGTGACAATGATGAAGATGAGGAGCAGTGAGGGGCAGAAAGCGACGATCAGACAGATGAGAGAGGATTTGAGGAGGACAGATTTGATCCATCTGAAGAGTAAGTGGCCTGTATTTATTTACTGTATACATAATATGAAGGACAGTGTCACCGGAGAGATGAACGCTAGATTCGGTGAAAGAAACAGCCAGCTGGTTCAGGCAATGTGTGCCCTTGACCCTGGAAATCCTAACTTTCTGGATGAACAGGGGGTGAGACCACTGCTGGAGCTCACTAATACCACTTTGGTGGAGTCAGTTCACTGTTGCCCAACAATTTTTGCAGACTGAAATGACCCAATCCACTGAAGCTAGATGGACCCCTGCTATCATCCTGCAGCACTACTCTGGGCCTCTCACTGCCATGCCCAGTGTGCTTGCTGCATTGAGGCATGGAGTGACTTTCGGCGCATCCGCAGCGACATGCGAGAACACGTTTTCAACGCTGATCAATGTCTTTCGTCAGCACAGAAGAGGCATGCTACAACCGCGAAAAGCACACTTGATCCAGCTGGTGTTTGAAAGAGATCTGACAAGACAATTTTGGGAGGAAGACGGGAAGGGTCGCTTGCTCAGAAAGTTCGATACAAAAACAAGGAGGCTGCAACTGTACTGAGGAAAGGTAGGAGATACAGTTTATCTGGTTTATTTTTCTATGTTCTATGAGCTCTGGAAAAGACATCGCCTCCGAGACATAGAATGTGTAATATAGAAGAGAAACACACATTTCAGGGCCGCTGTCTTGTATCATCACAGACATTTCCTATGATTTCATTTCCTTACGGAAAAGGAAATCACAGGAAATGTCTATAGAGGAGAGATGGACAATATCTGACAGAAAAACGCCTATAGCTGTTAGAATGTGCCCCCACACACCACCACCACCTCTGATGTAAAGGGTAATATAAAGGGCTGAAAATCACATCGCCTTTTTTCATGTGTCGGGCATTTGGAGTGCTATATCAGGAATTTGAAGGAGTGCAGACCCCCCCAAAAAAGTTTGCAAACCGCCATTCTGTCACACACATCAATCGCCACTGTGTGGCACTGCCCCTGGTTCTGAAATGGAGCGGAGCGGTGGAGGAGAGATTGACAGAACACAATGGTTCAGCCTTGCTTACTTTTTGTGCTTGTATTGTAAATAGTACTTTCAGCACTAAATATTTGTCTCTATTGTATTAATTTACAGAAAGAATCGACAAGCAGGGCCAGGGAGGTGAAGCTGCTCGACGAGAGAGGGAAAGAGAGCATGCTTTGTCATGAGCGGCAGACCATGTTCTGTTTTGGTTTTTTGATTTTTGTTGTTCAGACATAGGCCTAGTTATCCCACAACCCACCACAATTCTCTGAGCTTTAAATATGAATATTTAGGTCTATCTCCCCTCCTTAGCCCTAAAACCTTGATCATGTCATTAGAAAGCCATGAAGCCTGTGACGCCATGATGCAGAGACCAAAGCTGTAAGCTTGTCTTGCATATTATATGTCACACAGCCAAATAACATGCCGTGTTCTTAACGTACCTCTCTTTTTTGAAAACCTCCTCTGGTTTTCTGTAGAGGTCCTCTCTTGTAGGGATGCGGTGCTGTCCTTGTCTTCTGATTCCTGAGCTTCTGGTATACTGGCATCTGGTCAGAGAAAAAAGTTTAAACAGAAAAACGAGACAGCTATAGACTAAAATATGAATATGAAGTAGCTCTTGGTAAGCTGGCTGCATTTTTGTTTGTCATGCATACCTAATTTTGTCATTGCAACAACTATAAAATTGTAATAAAGATTGTTTATAATTTGTACATGGTGCCTGCGTTTTTAACAGATAAATGGGCAGAATTTGTCCATGAACCTGCCTGATTCTTCAACAACCCAGTGTGATTTGGAGCAACAAGTGCTAAACTGAAACCCTTGAACAAGATTGTGAGGACTATAAACAAGATAATCAAGGCAGGGACAGACACGCCTCTGCAGCCTTCACAAGAGACTTACAGGAAGACCTCAAAAATTGCAGTAGGAAACACATGATAATACAACACATGAATACATTTAAGAGGCTGACCTCTCTTTTTAGCAAACTTCCTCCTCTGGTTTTTGGCAAAGGGGCTTTCTTGTGATGGTGTGGTGATGGTCTCATCTTCTGAACCCTGATCTTCTGCCATACTTGCATCTGAAAAAAGAAAATAGTTTAAATAAATAAACAAGATAGTACTAGCATTCCAGAAACTGACTGCATTTGATCCTTTTCTTTCTGATAATTTAGTATATAATGTGAATCTAAGGTGACAGAGAAAGTTGTGCATACTGTTCTAATTTGACAGATTAAATCATAGCAGATACAATTTTTTTTGAGTCTATAAAGTCACAGAATATTTGAAAGCTTTAAATGCTGTGTGATAAGATATCGTCACTTTTCCCTATTTCCAAATATGCAATGGCAATAATTTACGTAGGGGAACCTTTTGCTGCTGTCATTGTACAGCCAAAGAAGATTTAAACCCAAATATTCAAATCCAATGACTGATAATTCAGAACCAGTGTCAAAATGCTTCAAACATACCTTCGATATCCTCTTGTGAACAAACTTCAATTTCAACAGCCTCTGAAATGTGATTTGACAAAATACTGTATGAATGAGCTGGACAGCTGAAAGTGTAGTGATCTACCTCTGACAATCAAGAGTACAACAAGGGGAACATAAATAGCTAGACTGATTAAATAGTTGAATTGAATTGTGCTGTTATAGTCAAACTCCAGCCAATACAAGCTTGCCCTGTTCAAAACTGTTTCCATTAAAATATATGTAAATAAATAAAAATATATATGACTAAGTACCATTTGGATCAATGTGAATTTCATCCAGGCTCTTTCCTTTGTACTTTCCTAGCTTTCCCTGCTCCAATGCCAGGAGGACTTTGCTTATTTTGGCAAGCTGGAGGGTCCCCTCTGGAAGGCGGTAGTGTTTTCTGTGTACATCTATGTTATGGCCAAGGAAGTCTGCCAACTGGTCAAGTTCTGTGTTCTTCAGATTTAGAACAGTGGAGAGCGTTGCAATGTGTTTCCTGAGTTTTGTTGAGGTCAGAGCTCTGAGATTTTTGATGCCACTGCATTCATGCACTAACTGTCTTATGCAGTCAGAACCCCTGAGGTGATGGACAGAATGAGGCAATGCAAACAAGAAACCATTTTCAGTCAGTACCCCACATTCTTCTCGCCTCTCGACCAGAGTATCAAGACATTCCTTCATGAGTGGAGTGAGGAGAACAGGAACTTTCCTTCCTCTCTTTCCAATGACGGTTATCCGGACAAAATGTTTGCAAAGCTTCTGCTCAAGTTCTGTCAGGGCCAAGTTAACGTCTTCATGCATTTCTGATAGGTCTCTTGACAAGTACACAGACAAAGACATTTTGGATACCTCTCCTTCTCTACGGCGGTTGAAGAGGATAACTTGTGCCAGGGTCACTTTAGCCAGGTCTTTCCAGTTTGAGGGGGAAGCCTCTTCTTTCAGGGCATCTAAGTGTTGCTGTTGTTTTTCAGACAGCTGGGAATTAAGACTTTGGACATCCTGCGTGAATGGTAGGAGTTGTGGGGAATTCCACTTGGACTGGTTGAGCTGAATCAGTGCTTGGCTTGCAATGTCAAATTTCCAGCTTTCTTGGTATAGCTGTGCAAATTCCTCAGCATCTTGGACTGTTCCTTTATCTCTTGCCTTCAATCCTTCAGATTTCTTAAACATAGCCAAAGCAAGCAAGCTGTGTCCAACTTTGCGAGCCAGTGATGGACATTTATATTTGCCCGTTTCATCACTGAATCCAGCTAAGCATCTTGCAGCAGTGACAACATGAGAATACTTTTCAGGTTTTATAAGTTCTTCTATAGTGTTCACTGGTGCGACTTTTTTTGCTGCCAGCATCAGCCTGCCAAGTTCCCTCAGCTTTTGTCGAATGTACTGGTGTTGGCTGATTACCCTTTCGTTCTTCTTAAACAGTCTGTAGCCGTACTCCAGAAGGTAGCGGTCTTTCTTTACAGCTATGGCAATCTTGTCTTGATTCATATTATTAAAGAACTTCCAGTATGCATCACTAAATCCAGGAGGAGCTGGTTCGGCAAAGGCACACAATGCCTGTATCCTTGTTTTACCTTGTCCCTTGTCCATTGTCTTGTCCTGAGGGTTGAGCTTGCAAACCTGAAAATGGCGCCACATGACTCTTTTTGTAAACAGTCCGTAGCAGTACACGCAATGTAGAAATTTTTGTCCCTCAGTCTTTTCCTTTGGCTGCTTGAATGGGATCAGCTTTCCTTTCTGGCTCTCCAAAACGTCTGTGTTATGTTCAAAATTTCCTTTGTTTCTGATTAAATCTAAGTGCAGTCATCTTTCTTTTGAGTTTTTTGGAAAACTGAATGCTTTTGAAACATCTATTTCATCACTGTGCATACGTAACAAATGTCTTGACATTTTTTGAACTATCTTTTTACAATAAAAGCAGTGATGCTTCTTGTTATACCGTCTTGAACCATCCTCCTTCTTCATAACTGGATTGACAAAGACATCATGCTCATCAATACAAGTTTGCCCCACCGTCTCTTCATTCATACAAGTGCTTTCAGCAGAACCATCATTTATTTCAAAGCTGCTTTGACTGGAAGACTCAAATTGACTCAGACTGGAGGACTCGACCTGGCTCTGCTTGGAAGACTCAAATTGACTCAGACTGGAGGACTTGGAGGACTTGGACTGACTCAGACTGGAGGACTTGGACTGACTCAGACTGGAGGACTTGGACTGACTGGAGGACTTGGACTGACTCAGACTGGAGGACTTGGAGGACTTGGACTGACTCAGACTGGAGGACTTGGACTGACTCAGACTGGAGGACTTGGACTGACTCAGACTGGAGGACTTGGAGGACTTGGACTGACTCAGACTGGAGGACTTGGACTGACTGGAGGACTTGGAGGACTTGGACTGACTCAGACTGGAGGACTTGGACTGACTCAGACTGGAGGACTTGGGGGACTTGGACTGACTCAGACTAGAAGACTTGGAGGACTTGGACTGACTCAGACTGGAGGACTTGGACTGACTCAGACAGGAGGACTTGGATGACTTGGACTGACTCAGACTGGAGGACTTGGAGGACTTGGACTGACTCTGCCTGGAGGACTTGGACTGACTCTGCCTGGAGGACTTGGACTGGTTCTGACTGGAGGACTTGGGCCTATCCTTAGTATTTCCCATGGGTATTTCCAAGCTGCAGTCACTGTCTGTGCTCTCTTCCATGAGACCTGGATTATACTCCTCTCCACTATCTTGATCTACACTTGAGGCATCTGATCCTGCAATAATCCCTTGCATCTTGAGAAGATAAAGAAAACCTAAATTAATAACTCAACCTCCTCTTCCCTTATACTAAATATGATTAAAATGCATAGCAGTCTAGGCAGTTTAATACATGTTAAAATTACGTGCATTTAGAGTGGTATGAGAAAAATTCGGGGTGCTTTCAGTCTAGTAAAATCACATGTTAAGGGAAATACTGTTAAGTTACATCAGACTAAGGAAGCCAAATTTTCAAGATCAACAGACAGGCTCATTGATGATAGTGATGACTGAATCATCTATATGCATGTCTAGAATTTAAGTGGGGGGGGACAACCCTCAAAGTGATTACTCAGAAAAAGTAGTTACAAGACTTACAGGACGGAAGCAGCTTCTCCTTCACCTTTGTGAAGACATCTCAGACTTAGACCAAGTAGATGGATCCTCTGCACTGTCATCACTTGAATGATAGAGGGCATCAGAATAATCTGGTACGTTTTTCATCTGTAAAAAGAGTGTGTGGTCATCCTTTTTCAGAAACCATCAAAATGAATAACAGTTGACAGATTTAGAGGGGAAAGGTCTGTCACTTAGTTAGTGGCATTTAAAGTGCCAGAGTCATACCTGAATGTTTTTTGTCCACAGCTTTGGAACAACTTCAATGTCTGATTGCTCAGTGGAATCATCCTTTATGGAATCCTCATAATCGGTTTCTTCCACAATACTCTCATCTGAATCACTGACACGTTGACAGAAATCTTCTAATGAATGCATCTACAAAGAGAGTTGTGTCAGGTGAAGGTTATCTCTTTTTGTTTATACTCTAGTTATGTCACAAAAATGGACTAAATATATATTTGTTTGTCAAATGTTGAGGTAAAATTAAATAGGCCCACCCTTTGCAGAAATATACAGAAATGTTTTAGAAAATATGAATGAAAGCAAGAAAGATATTTACAACTAAAATGGCAGCACCAACAAAAAAACAACAACACCAAACTCACCAACGAGAGCAAAAGACATGTAATCATGACTATCTGACCAGTTATATGTATGTCTGACAGAGTAGTTTGTTATTGCTCTGTATTATCTCTTAAAGGTTAACATCTTCTAAACTGAATACCTCTTTTACTGACAGGCTTTCAGGATGCTAACAGTCTCCACTCACTCTTTGTAAAGCCATCTCAGACTTGGACTGAGCTGAAGGGCCCTCTGTACTGTCATCACTGTCGTAGAGGGCATCAGAAAAATCTGGAACTTTTTTCATCTGCAGAGTGTTATGTTATGGCGTGGTTATACATTTTAGTTTACATTTATCAAAATCAATTACAGAGAACAGATTACAGGGGTAAATGACTGATCAATAAATTATTGATATTTAAAGTGTCAGGGGCATACCCAAATGCTTTTCGTCCTTCTCAACTTTGGAACACCTTCATCACAGCGTGGAGCCAATGGCTGATCATTTAAACAATCCTCATCGGTTCCATCAGTGTCAGAATAATCCACCAGGCATGATCCTCTGATAGCAAATTCCTAAACATCATTAAAGACAAAATAATCAGAGAGGTTGAGCATACCATCTCATATAGACACTGTGGTGCAGTTACCACAAGCAGACTGTACACGTTTCACTATCAGTGCTAGGCTGTTAGCATCAGTGTTTGTGATAAGCAGTTATTTGTTATGAGGCTCAGGTAATTAGAAAAGAGAAAAACTTTTTTTCACTCATGTTTAGTTGTTGGGTGAAGCTATTTATTGTCAAACAACTGTGTTTTAAATCGTTTTAAATCATAATGACAACAGAAACTACCCAAATGACCCTGATCAAATATTTACATACTATGGAGATTTTGGCCTGATAATGAGCACATAAGTTGACACAAACGGGTTTGAATGGCTACTAAAGGTAACCATCCTCACCTGTGATCTGTTTGCTTGTAATCAGTGTGTGTGTACAAAAAGTCAGTGAGTTTCTGGAATCCTTACAGACCCTTGCATTTTTCATCCAGTGCTGCACTGATGTTTCTGGATTCTGAGTCATGGGGAAAGCAAAAGAACTGTCAAAGGATCTGTGGGAAAAGTTAAATGAACTGTATAAAAAAGGAAAGGGATATAAAAAAGATATCCAAGGAGTTGAGAATGCCAATCAGCAGTGTTCAAATTCTAATTAAGAAGTGGAAAATGCCAGGGTATGTAAACTTATGAGCACAACTGTACATATGAACATTGGGGGCAGGACTATGGGGCAGTATGGCCCCATCTGATTGGCCAAATACAATGTCATGCAGAGGGTGAATTCATCACACAGATATTACAAAAATATTACGGTTTAAGCAGTTGTTTGCGATATGGATATTGCATATGTTGATATTGCAATGACGATAAATTTGCGATATATTGTGCAGCACTACTGATAAGATTAAAACTTTTGGGCAAGTACAACTATTTTTATGAGGAGTCTCATAAACTTCCAACATCAGAAAAGAGGCTGAACAGTTCTTTATCTAAAAAGTTTTCTTGTGTGTAAAATTAGTACAGGAAAACCCAAAGGTTACTTGTTACTTTGGAAGTGAAAGGTGTCATCCATTGAGGAGAAAAAAAACACAGAAAGGGGGATCCACACAATGGGCCCCACGAGGGTCAGTCTTGGAAGTCTCCCTATCTTAACATCCCAACAGAGGCCTAAAAAGGGATCTCACTTCAAAATATTTTCTTCATCATGCAGCAGCTCAGAAAGTGCATTATTGTTATTGTAAATACTTAAGTTTGGATGCAGAGAAGTGTTGTCCTGTAGGTTAACAATCACTTATAGAAGGGTCCATACGGAGGGCCCCAGTAAGGACATGAACTGAAACTTGGTGTGTGTGTGTGGAAGAGAAAAGTTGGAAAACCCTTTTGAAGGAAGAGTATCTAACAGGGCCCCATTAAGACATGACCTGAACCTTGTGTGTGTGAAACCAGTTAGCTAAATGGAGATCAAATAGAAACTAATGTGTCAAGTTATCAGTGCACTTTATGAAGAACTCAATCACATTCATTCTTTCCATTACCTTTGGGGCATCATCTTTACCAGCATCATCATCATCTTCACCATAAACCTTGGAGGACAGATCAACAGGAGGCACAGCCATCTCTTCTTCTGCTGCTGGAGCCTGCTTGGATGTCCCCTAGTGTTTAGACATAAAAGAAGAAGACAGTCAGCTCTGACAGGAAGCATGAGTCTGGAAATACTTACAGATCACAAAAGTTTGCTCACTCTACTACTATGTTTAATTACTCTTCATGTCCTCAAAGACACCTGACCTAATGATGCCTTTTATATAATAATAATAATAATAATAATAATAATAATAATAATAATGACATTTCATTTCAAATTGTGGGAAATGAAACTAACATCTTTAACAATCATGTACTGTAACCAATGCATGATCATCATCACCTTTTGACGCCATGGCCATTTTGAATCACCATAGTTGTAATCAAGTTCAGTCCCTACTTCGATGTTCCTCACAGCAAACAGACACAAATGGGGCCTGTTGTTCACTATAACTTTTTTCATGACGCAGTTCGGAGATTTGTGGTTGTCGTTCACTAATCTTCCAAGGGAGCCGTCTTCCTTTGATGCATCAATACTAAAAATAAACAAAAACAATACATCAAATACATATAAACTTTCTAAAATATATCTTCATAGTTTTGTTAGAAGAGCCACTTGAGATTTAAAGTACATTAGGTGTAATATTTCACTCATTTGTTCATCAAATATTTAAGCACGTTTCAGGTCTGTTTCAGGGCAGTCAAGAATCCCCTAATTGCTACTAAAAATACATCTCATAAAGGCCTTCTTACCACTGGCGTTTCTGCCAATCAAAGTCATACAGAAATGTACTCTGTGTCTCTGAGTAGTTCCTTGATCTGCATTCTTCTGCTGATATGAATTCACCCCTGTACTCCAACACAAAAGAACCTTGCTCGATTGGTTTGGTAGCAAACACTCCTCTTCCTATAATGACACAGAATGAAATAAACTTACATAAAAGTCACACCAAGTTGCCTTAACTTTTCTCATACAGCATTAAAAAAAGTCTGTACTCTTTAGCTCCCATGAGCTGACCCCAGATCAATATGTCATCTCCCTCCTTTGGGAAGACCTGTGAGCTTGATTTAATTCTCTAAATGCTCTGGAACATACTATCTCAAATAAAGAGATGACTTTATCTAGTTATAGGCCAGATTGAATGCATGAATATCATTGTGTACTTTTGTTCTCTGTATAATTGTCATTCTAAAATTGTCTAAAATGTGACATGACTTTTTAAATATGAAGGTTTTCTGTTTAACAGGGACCATCATGTGACAACTACATGAGCTATAAGCCTGTACTCTGGTTCTCCGTTTGTGTAACTACTTCTATGCATTAACTTAAATGTTACTATTGAATATGCAAAACAGTTTCACATTTTCATTACAGTCTTCTATTGGTCCAGCACTTACCTTAATAATACTTGAATGTGCTGGACACTTTACATACAGCAGAAATAAAATAAATAACTTTACATTTGTATATTTGATTATACCAGTGTGTACCTGAAACTTCTCTTATGGAAATCAGGCTCATTTATACACACCTACTGTATACCTAAACACATTGGATTTAAACAAGACAGACGATTGAAGCCACTTATTTCTATAAGATATCTTCTGAATGAAGAATGTTAATAATGAATAGTATCTAAAAATGTGCGGCTGTAATTTGCAGCTACTGAAAGCACTAGAGGTCATACCTTTGATATTGTTGATAAATCTCACTGCAAACCATGGCTTGTCTCCAGCTGACAGAATATATGAGATTGCATCTTCAACAGGCTTTATCCGGGCCTTCCTTTTGGTTGTCATTGCTCTGTGAAAATATTTTTATGACATTAAACCGCTGTGCAGCATGAGAAAACAGATTGCTCATTCACTCCCCAAGAGATGAAGTCTGCTAACCGCTAGCTTCTCTAGTTGCTACTTTAGCAATGACCGCACCATAACAAACAGCGCAGTATACGGATCCACTAGCCACCGATCAAACAGCCACTTATAGCCATAAATAATGCCCAGAACAGCACCAAACGTCATCAACAGTACAAACAGGGTTCAGGGTTTCAAATCCATGGGCACCACTATCAGTTTGAGACCCACTTTACTGAAGACAAGCTGAAGGAAATGGAGGCTAAAAGTGACAGAGGAAGAGAGCCGGTTGAGTCTAAATGCTGGAGCTGGGGAGTGTGTTGGTCAGTGCCTGTCGGTGGCCACTGAAACCAGATGTGTGTACTGCTAGTCGGCCTCAGTGTGTGTTGTCAGTGCCTGGACTCTATGCTGGACACGAAAAGTTGCTGCATAGCGTATAACTGGAGCAAAGTGGGTGAGTTGTTTTCGTCTCATTTCAATAGAAATCAGGCTAAGCTAACAGATGTTTGATGCCTCGTATTATGTGCTGGGACCCTGTTTGTACTGTTGATGACGCTTGGTGCTGTCCTGAGCATTATTTATAGCTATAAGTGGCTTTTTGATTGGTGGCTAGTGGATCCGTATACTGCGCTGTTTGTTATGGTGCGGTCATTGCTAACCCTCGATGGTACCACATTGGCATATGGCAACAAACCCATTTTAAGCCTTCTACATAAAGACGATGCATCCCCACTTATGATGCAATGCATTAAAAGAGGGGTGGGATTCTAATTAAACTAATAGCGTTGTTTAAATTTGTCACTTGAATTTCTGGAGGCCGTTTTGAACCCCTTTTCTGCAGATGTTTTCACAGGGAGGAACCTCGCCATTTGACTCCTCAAAAATCATCTAAAAAAGTGTTTTAATGACATTTTTCAACAGCGAAAAAAATATATACTCCATGATAAGTTAGTTAAGTTCATTATTCTGTAGTTTATTGCATTGTACTTGATTATTAAATAATATAAAATGTTGAAAATGTGTACGTTGCCATATGGCAACACCGTACCATTATGAATTGCTAGCCTGGTATGTTGATAACATTTCGTATTTAGTTATAGGCCTGTTGTTCAAAAGCATGATGTAAACTTTATGGACTCAGGCTCCACAACCATGTAGAATCATTTAGGTATTTTTTCAGGTCCATCAATTTGACAGATACACATTTGACTGTTAGTTGTAGTAATAGCAATTGCATTAGTGTACGATGATTTTCTATAGTCTACTATAATAATGCACTTTGTGAGTCCTTTCCGCATTGCATATGATGATATTTGACACATCTTTCTTACATTTACAGAATGAATGCAACAATATTTTATGGTTCCTCACAGAAGAAAAGTAAATCTAGCCCTCCCAGTAGATGGTAGTGAAGATGAACAAACAGTAAGGCAAAGACAGCCATCAACAATCAAAACAATTACTCATACGGATTCGGATTAAATGATGAAAAAATGTATTTTTAAATAGTTTTTATTTTCAAATGAGATGCATTCTTAACTGTTCATGCTACTGGGGATTGTTCAGAGTATAAAATGAATTTTTAAATAGATGTTATTACAATTTTAAACAAAACTCTCTTGTTTTCATTACTTTTCACGATCGTACATTGTTGCCAAATGGCAACAAACCCTAAGTACTACTAAAAAATAATATTTTTTTAAAATTTCTCTTGATTATGTTTATTTTTACTATTTTAAGACAAAAACACACAAAAAATTTTTACCAACTGGGATCATAATGCGTACCATAGAGGGCTAAAGTTACTACAACTAGAGAAGCTAGCGGTTAGCAGACTTCATCTCTCGAGGGGGGGTCTAACTCGGTGTTACGGTGCATCGGACCATGGGTTAAACTTACGCCGGAATGTCACTTTGACTGATCTAGCCGTGCCTATCACAACTCTTTCTCTGACAAGGCCTGGGCCTCGAACCACAGGTAGCGACCCTGGGCCCAAGCCTCGGGTGACATGTAGCTTTACTGACCGGGCCCGTGCCTACCGCGAGGCATATAACGTAACCGACCAATTAAGTTTGTTTTTACAATGATTATGTGACATTTTTGACGACAACAACATGACGTTACGTGTGCTCATGTACCCCCTTAAAGCCTGCGTTGAACGCTGTTAGCACTTAGCTGTAAGTCACCCGGATGATCGCCCTTAGCAAAACAGTTCCTACCGTACTTCGTATCGTACCTTCCATAAAATAAGTAGCTACGAGACGAGCATTTCCATTGAAAGCGGCAACAACACATTTATCACATACCTTATCAGACATCTGTTCACGACAGCACATTGAAACTCCTCACTTCTTGTATTCCAATTGTGGCTTCCACCCAGCGTCTCAGAGCTCCGCCGCCTCGTGAATATTCGCCAGGTTAATTAGCCATGTGTTCCACTGGATTCCGTCATCGGACGGATGATACTTCCGCTAAAAGCGCTAGCGTCTCCAAAGCTAATGGTTAGCAGCTAATTAGCCTAAGATAACAGAAACGGTCTTTTATATTGTTATCTGGGGAACAACGCTTTCTACCTATAGCTGTTTTAGCATCTAAAATAAGCAAAAAATTAGCAACCTGTTGCTAATTTTAGCAGCTAAGCATCAAATGGCACAGTTTGTATTAATACTAATGTTGTAAGTTTGTTTCTTGTAGTCCCACAAACGTTTTGTAGTCAAAAAATAAATTAAAACTGAAAATAAACTTACCTTAATCATTTGAGGTTCAGTTGTTACAGCATCGGTCTGTGTTGTCAGTATTAGCCGTGTTTACAGTATTAGCTCTCAAACAAATCCCGTAAAATCCCGCGAGACTATGACGCTTAATAGTCTTGAACATTATTGGCTAATATCACACACACTTCCAGAAGTGTGCGTGTGGCTGCAATGGCATCCTCCCACCTCCAGGGGGGCAGTGAGCACACACACTTCACACACACATTTCCACTGTTTGTCACTTTGTGGACAAAGTGAGAAAAAAGCATGAGGAGCATCAGGGAAGGCTCCTGAGGCACTTTAAAGCACTAAATGGTGTGGGGCCCAGCAAAATGGCCCCATGAGGATTTGTGGCCCCATACCGTTGGTGGGCTACAGGTGGTATGGACCCACAAAGTAATATTTACGAGAGCACACACACACACCTTGAGCCTGGAGTATATCTCACACACACACACACACACACACACACACACACACACACACACACCTTGAGCCTCGAGTATCTCTTTCACACACACACACACACACACCTTGAGCCTGGAGTGTATCACACACACATACTTGTTTTTATTACATCGTGGGGACAAAAAAGTTGGACCTGAAATTTTTTAAAGCACTTCTGGCCAAAAAAGTCAGTAAAATTCCAAAGTTTTTTCCAATAGATTTTTTCAGGTTTTTCTATTTCGCTGGGGACGCCTCTTTGGTGTCATACCACAAACCACCACCAGGTGTCACATTCATTTACAAGTCTGTTTAAGGGCAGAAATTAAAGTAAAATGTTCTGCAATCAGCAAAGATCATTATTTAGAATAGAAAAAACTGTGCCTATATTGTGTACAATGTCATTTTATTTTTGCATGTACATTAAACCAGCACAGTGTTGCTGTGACGAGTGCCCTGAGCAGGTGAACCTCGCCTGCACCTTGTCAGCTGGGACTGGCACAGATATGGACCAGTTAAGTCACAAATGATGGGAAACTAAGTGCTGAAAGATGCAATTACTGGTATATACTGTAGGAATCAACTGATGCAGTGTGTTATAATGCACTTATCTTTGCTAACTCTCATTTAAATACAGGCTTGAGCCAATAAAGCAGAATGCAGAATGGAGAAGCAGAGCAGCGTGGAAAGAGGAGAGAGAAGCGAGAGAGAAGAACAGAGCAGTGTGGAAAGAGGAGAGAGAAGCGAGAGAGGAGAGAAGAACAGAGCAGTGTGGAAAGAGGAGAGAGAAGCGAGAGAGGAGAACAGAGCAGTGTGGAAAGAGGAGAGAGAAGCGAGAGAGAAGAACAGAGCAGCGTGGAAAGAGGAGAGAGAAGCGAGAGAGAAGAACAGAGCAGTGTGGAAAGAGGAGAGAGAAGCGAGAGAGGAGAGAAGAACAGAGCAGCGTGGAAAGAGGAGAAAGAAATGAGACAGGAGAGAAGAACAGAGCAGCGTGGAAAGAGGAGAGAGAAGCGAGACAGGAGAGAAGAACAGAGCAGCGTGGAAAGAGGAGAAAGAAATGAGACAGGAGAGAAGAACAGCAGCGTGGAAAGAGGAGAGAGAAGCGAGAGAGGAGAGAAGAACAGAGCAGCGTGGAAAGAGGAGAAAGAAATGAGACAGGAGAGAAGAACAGAGCAGCGTGGAAAGAGGAGAGAGAAGCGAGACAGGAGAGAAGAACAGAGCAGCGTGGAAAGAGGAGAAAGAAATGAGACAGGAGAGAAGAACAGAGCAGCGTGGAAAGAGGAGAGAGAAGCGAGACAGGAGAGAAGAACAGAGCAGCGTGGAAAGAGGAGAGAGAAGCGAAAGAGAAGAACAGAGCAGCATTGACAGGAGGAAGTTACACTATGTCAGTGTAGTCTTGATGTGCATAAAGCATATGTGCAATGTAGATTCATCAATAAAGTACAAATGCAGCTGAAGGTCCATCACTGTATACTTGTTACATATTCAATAATACAGCAGACTGTGAATAAGTATAAGGATCTACTAAATAAACAGTAATTGCATCTGAGTGATCACCACTATTGACGTGTTAGCACTATTAGTCCTATTAATTAGAGAAGCTACAATAGCCAGATGTGCATGAACAGACATAACCGCATCTGTTAGCACAGGTTGTTCTCTCCCTGTGACAAGCTACAAGTCATTTATCTGGCATCAACATTAGTCCGAGGCTGTTCAAGGACGGTAAAACATCAAACATTATTCAACCTTTTACAGTGAAAGGGATAAAATGTTGTATAAATCAGGCTGTGAACATCACAACAGAACAGTTCCCTCTGTAAAAACCTTCACAATATAAACAAATAAAACTGGAAGGTTTGGTGTGTAAGCTCGAAATCTCCACAGGAACAACTCATTTTGAGAAAACAGCCTTTAAACACTTTTAACTCAAAATTTATGAAAATTCAGAATTGCTTATCTCTTTTCGCAGCATCAATTCTGTTTTTGATGTAGAATTTTACAGCTTTCCAGTCCCTGTACTGGAGAGCCTGTGGAGATGACTCAATGCACCTCTCACAGTCTTGTTTGCCGGGAACCTTCCTGGAAATCATGAAGGTCTTGAGCATCTTCTCCACCGCCTGGACCTCTTCCTCCGTCCACTTTCGTCTCCCTTTTGAAGAACCTGGATAAAATACAACAATGGCTTAATGTTCGAGAACACTGGACTCAAACTAATGAACATCGTTAAGAGTGGGTGCCTATTTCAACATTGGTGCAAATGATTTCTTGATAGTAGACACTACTTAAAAACGGTCGAGCAACACAGGTTATACACAGAGGTTAACAGGATTTACTGTTGAGGCTGATTAGAGTAAAAAATACAGGCCATTTAACAGTCTCTACTTTGTACACAAAATCAACTTCAACCACATTAAACCTTCAACCATCAAACACATTCTTATTGACAGCTACGCTCAATAATAACTGAAAGAAATGTATTCATTTCTGTCCTGGTCTATAAACTAACCATTATCCAAAGTGTTTATACTTTTTGACAGTTATTAAACTTTGAAAGTGACCTCATGAATGTTGAGATCAACAACTTCAGGTTTATTCTGGTAACCAGAGGCTTGTACTGTGTGTGAAGCCAGTTTAGTGGGTTAGCAAGGTATGCTGAGTCTAAAGCCAGGCTTTCCTCCATCATGAAGGTGGTTCTCTTTTAACCGGGCTACATCACCATGGTGATTTATGCTTAAGCTCATAACCTGGTCCGAGTTCAATCTTAAAGTCAGCTGTAAATGCATCGCTGTTTAACAATCTAGCGTGTTTGGAGCTGGTGTCACCTTTTCTTTGAAAGTTCAGTGGAGCTGGATCAGAACCAGCATTTGTATGGAGGGAGAGAACGCACTGATCAGCTGGTGTTTACTTTCTCTCTGAAGCCCTATCGACATGAACATGTTTTTTTAAATACTGTATATCCAGAGTTTACTTTACTGTAGTTTACAGTTACTGTAGAATATTCCCGTCCACACACGTTTGGATGTTGAACGCCTACAGATGTTCAGCTGAGGGAATACACTGCTCACTCTTGTAATCTGTTAAGTTGATCATTTCAATTTGATTTGGCCAAGAATAAATAATTTCAGTGTTTCACCTGTTATATGGTGTTGCCCAAACACAAATCTTGAATAGCTCTATGCTATTTTAAAATGGTCTTTGTTGTCGTTGAACAGAGACAAAAAGCTATGAGAGCACCTAAAAATTCACTGTGTATTCATATGTACACCCAACCTCTTTATGTGAACGTGCATACATCAACAAGCTGAGAGCTGGACTTGACAAACCAAGTTGATAACCAGCTTTGTGATACCATTTAACTCTGCTTAGGTGCTTCAGGTTTTGTTAACACAGAACATATTACACAACGACTCGCTATGTTGAACCTTCTTCATAGTACGGGCCTCAGACATGTCCATAACACTCATGTTGTACTATTTACTGTAAATATTACCTTGAGCTGGAGGTGCTCGGTCCTTTCCACTGGTGGATCTCACGCTCTCACTGGATTTTTCTGGAAACACAACGGCTCTCTTAGTAAAAGAAGTAGTGAACCTGATGAATATGAAACCTTAACTTAAGACATTACTAGGTCTTACAGATGGCTTCGCCCTGCGTCTCTCCTACTGTTTCCTACTGAGCTGAAGTTTCTTGTGACCTGCACTCAGCTGAATCTTAAATGAAATCTTAGCTGGCAATAAAAGCTGCTTCTACTTATGCCTTTGTGATGATGTTATTGTCCCTCATTGTCCACAACCTGTAATAGCTATGTATCTTTCAGTGTAATCAACATTTTAAAAATATCAATGTTTCCAATCTTATAAATTACACCAGTTAATAAATATTTACCGTTATTCAAGAAATGTAGAAAAAACTAAACAGAAAATAAATATGAAAAAAAACATAAAATTACTACCCAATAGTTGTCAACTTACTTGATGAAGATGTGGAGGATGTTGAAGGCGTGGTGGGCGTTGGAGGCCTGAAGGATGACCGTCTGGAGGATGTTGAAGACCTGGAGGATGTTGAAGGCGTGGAGGGCGTTGGAGGCCTGAAGGATGACCGTCTGGAGGATGTTGAAGACCTGGAGGATGTTGAAGGCGTGGAGGGCGTTGGAGGCATGGAGGATGTTGAAGGCGTGGAGGATGAAGGCGTGGAGGGCGTTGGAGGCATGGAGGATGACCGTCTGGAGGATGTTGAAGGCGTGGAGGGTGCAGAAAATGATGTAGAAGCAGCCATCTGGTCATCTTCTTCATCCAAGTCTGATGGGTCACTGTCCTGAGCTATTTCCTCTGAGGACCACAATAACCACATGGATCAAACTATTTAATAAACATTCATCAGTACATGACAGCAACATCCCACAACAGGGCAAAACATAGGCTGCACAACTAAAAACAATGTTAATATGATAAATTATAGAGGTTGTTTTACCTTGTGGATCAATGGTGATCTCATCCAGGTTTTGTCCCTTAAATGCTGCCATTTTTCCTCTTTCCATGGCAAGAAGTATTTTGCTGACCTTTGCCAATTGTAATGTGCCCTCTGTCAGCCGGTAGTATTTGCGATGGACTTGAATATCGTGACCCAAAAAATCTGCCAGATTGTTCATTTCATTTTCCTTCAGATTAAGAATCTGGGACATTGTGGCCACGTGCTTCCTTAATTTTGTAGAAGACAGCGCTTCCGGGTTTCTGGCACCACATGATTGAGCGACCTGGCAAAAAATGAGTCAGTGCCTGTGGCCTCGCAAAAAAGAATGCATTGTTCTCTGGCACTTCACATGCATTACGTGTTTTATTGAGGAGGTCCATGGATGCTTGCATCTCTGGGGTTAGAAGAAGCGGAACTTTCCGTCCTCGTTTCCCTTTGATCTCAATCAAATTGGAAATGATGACAGAGTTTCTTCTCCAAGTCAGTCAACGCCAGCTCCACATCAGGATGACTCCAGGTCTGTCTTGCTGAGAAAGAACTCACGGACATCTTGGAAACCTCCCCCTCTCTTCTTCTGTTAAAAACAATCAACTCACAGAGCGTAAGTTTTGCAAGTTCTGACCAATTTTTCTTGCTTGTTTCAAGTTCAAGTTTATGTTGGAAGTCATTTCTCTGCTTATCAATACATTGATGCATTCTTTTCACGTCCTCCGTGAAGGGCAGGAGCTGTGGACGGTTCCATTTTGCCTCGGTGAGTGTCCTGAGGGCTTGCGAGGAAATGCATTCATTCCATTTTGTTTCGCAGATCTGTTTGAACATTTTCGCATTATAAATTGCCTGCTCGTCTCCTGCCATCATGCCATCACATTCATAGATATCAGCCAACTTTTTAAGACTATGGCCTAATTTTAAAGCCAAGGAGGGGGTTTTATAAGTCCCACTTTCCTCATTCAATCCAGCTACCACCTTGACAGCTTTAATGACACAAGGAAACTTGGATGGTTCAAAAAAATCTGACATTTTTTTCAGATTCTGGCTCTGCTGTCCCTGTAACAGCAAGCGACCAATCTCTCGCATTTTTTGTCTTATGTATTCATGCCTTGTACTATCATGACCATGTTTGTTGTACAAGTGTTCACCCAACTTCAAAATCAGTCTTTCATTGCGGACAACATTCGTAACATCATCTTCATTCATTGAAAGAACTAATTTCCAGAGCTGCTCACTGACACTGTGTGGAACTGGCTGTGTGTGGGCACAGAGGGTTTGGACCCTAGACTTCCCTCTTCTGTACCCCTCAGCTGTCTTCTTCAGGTGGCATATATTCATATGTCGCCACAGGGATTTTCTTTTAAGATAAGCCTCACAATCAATACAATGCATGTACTCAGAGGCCTTAACTGAAAGCTTTGGTTGCTGACGGGGTATCACGGTTCCTTTTCCCTTTTCGATGACATCATTATTGTGGATGCGGTTCCCCTTATTTCTTAATAGAGCCAACTGAATTCTTCGCTCTTTAGAGCCTTTAGGAAATGCCACTGCTCTAGCCACATCTGGTTTGTCTTTATGTTTGGCCTCTAAATGACGAGCCACTTTCCTGAATGGTTTTGAACAAAATACACAATAAGAACTCTTATTATACAGTCGTCTACCATCTCCTTTTTTTTGTAACTCCATAACCGTCACACCATCGTCTGATGAGCTGCTCTCTGTTGATGTCCGATGACGCCTTTTCTTGTATGGTGCAGGGGTTTCGTTAGAATGATCTGAAGATCCTTTCTTGGCTTTTCTCGTCTTCTTTTCTCTTTCCCGTCCTCTTGTCTTTTCATCCGCTGCATGAGGCCTTTTTTGTACTTTTCTCTTCCTTTCTCGTTCCACTGAGGTATCACTGTTTGTTGTTCCAGGGACATAGTCATCTTCGCTAAACTCAAAGCTCGATTCCCCAGTCAGAGGCTCTCCATCCACCTAAAAAATAAAGAAAAAAGAGGGGGGGAGTTAAAAGTCAGATTTCTAAGTCCTGCTTGGTAAGTATCTGAAATCTCTTTTTTTCACAGCAGATTTCATTTTTGGGAGAAAAAACTGACATGCTCTCTATTAGGTAATGCAAAGCAAATTTATTTGTATAGCACGTTTTAACCAGCAGTTCGTCACATGGCATTATACCAACATCCTCTGCTCTCACCCTCACATCCCTTTTAACAGGGAAAACCAGGAGAAACCTCAGGGAACCTCTGAACCATATCCAGTCTTAGTATTAGATCTAGGCATCCCTGTTTAAAGTGTGTAGCATGACTCACTGCTGTATCCTGCTGATGATGGAGAACCACGGTCCTCTTCCTCTCCTCTTGCCTCTCTGCCTGCGCTGCCTCATAGCGCTTTTCACAAATATCATGGTGTGTTTTCAGCTTCTGTATGTAAAGCATACGGCGACTTTTTGCCTGTGAAACATTGTGAAAAAACATTCACAATGTTAGGTAAAAGCTATATAGCTTTTTTATTTTTGGCATTTAGGCTAAATCTAATTTGAAGGGACCATGTAAAGAGAGGAGGAACAACATCATGTAACAAAGGGTCACACCATGGCACCATGATGCAGAAATTTAATCATTGTGCAGAACACCATGTACTAATCTTAAGTTGTCTGACCAGAGCACAATTTTTTTAAACAGAACAGACAGCACAAGTCTGTTCAGACACTTTGAGGCTGTCTAAGCAGACTCAAAGGAGTCAAAACCATCAAATTTTAAACTGAACAGACTCCACAGGATAACATAAACACCAGTAAATGTTACTTTTAAGAACTCAAAGACGATGGCATAACCTACCTCCTCCTCCAGCTGAGCCTCACTGCCACCATCAGCATCTAAAAATAAAAATCAGAAAATATAAATGTAAGTATTTAATCCATCTTTACATATAACAGACTGAGAGAGCAAAGAAGGATTCAGGTTAGAAGAGTTATTTTCTGGATTGTGTTATTACTTTCATACCTTTACATTCAGAGCCGAGTCCTGTGTGTAAACTTGGACCATCCTCCTGTCAGCACAGACAGTCAACATGTCAACACATTCAGCATTTCAAAGTGGAGCGGCCGGAGACCGCTGTCACTTATAATTAAGAGGGATTATACATGTTTGTAATTTGCTTTTGACATTTATCTGTAGAAAATAATAAAAAAAAATGTCATAACAACAAGACTTAATGACACAGTCTCCATCAGCCTGTGAGCTTTTGATTTTTCTGGGCTTTTTGTAGAAAAGCTGCAGAGCTCCTCTGTAGTGGAGCTCAGCAGTGAGGAGGCCATTGATGCTCTCAGACTGTTCTCAGGTCAGTCTGATAGAAATACAACAAATACACACAGTACATGTGGAAATCATGAGGGTGAGGCCAGAAATCAGTTCATACTGAAATTTATTAAAATGAGCCTATTCAGTGTGGAAAAGTCTCTACATCCTCTCTCCTCTCCTCTCCTCTCCTCTCCTCTCCTCTCCTCACACCTCCTCTCTTCTCCTCTCCTTTCTCCTCTCCCTCCTCCTCTCCTCTCCTCTCCCTCCTCACACCTCCTCTCCTCTCTCCTCTCCTTTCTCCTCTCCTCTCCTCTCCCCTCCTCACCTCTCCTCTCCCTCCTCACACCTCCTCTCCTCTCCTCTCCTTTCTCCTCTCCTCTCCTCTCCCCTCCTCACCTCTCCTCTCCTCCTCCTCTCCTCTCCTCTCCTCTCCTCACCTCTCCTCTCTCCTCTCCTCACCTCTCCTCTCTCCTCTCTCCTCTCCTTTCTCCTCTCCTCTCTCCTCCTCACCTCTCCTCTCCTCTCTCCTCTCCTCTCCCCTCTCTCCTCTCCTCCCCTTCCGGTTTCCGGTGTGTGTGCGACGGAGCGTGAGTGGTGGTAGCGTGAGCGAGTGGCGCGGAGTTTTGAATGGGTTTGTGTCCTTGATTTTGGGATTTTCTCCTGTTTCTTCACCTGTCCTTTGCACATGATAGGTAAGTTTCTTTTTGACTAAGTTTTTCTTGAGTGTTGGTAGCGTGAGTAGTTGCTCGGGAAGGTGTTTGGTGGAGGAATGGCGTCCTCTGAGACGCCACCTCCGTCCATACGGCAGGGAGTGAGGATCGTCCCGCCGGATAATAGTGTTACTGTGGAGGAGGTCCTCTTGGTTGTTGGTGAGCAGGTAGGATATGATCATCTGACCTTTGCGTCCAGAATGAACAAGGCAGTCGTTGTGTTTGTGAGCGACGAGTCGCTCGTCCACCAGCTGGTGCAGAGCGGCGTGTTTGTCAGGGATTTGTTTGTGCAGGTTTCTCCGCTGTCGGTTCCCTCCACACGCATCACCCTGTCAGCTGTTCCTCCCTTCATACCCAACGAGTCGTTGGAAAATGAGCTCCGGAGGTTCGGCAAGTTCGCCAGCGGGATTAAAAGCGTCAGTCTGGGATGTAAAGACGCCAAACTGAAACACGTTCAGTCTTTGCGGCGGCAGGTGTTCATGTTTTTGGACTCACCCACACAAACACTGGAGGTGTCCTTCAGGGTGAAGTATGGAGATAGTTCCTATATGGTGTACGCCAGCTCCGGACAGCTCAGATGCTTGGAGTGTGGAGATGTGGGACACAAACGCTTTGCGTGCCCGCATAGGCAGGGAGGTGCGGCGGCTACTGCCGCGGAAGCGGACGGTGCGGCTCCGGCCGCGGAGGCGGGCGGTGCGGCTTCGGCCGCGGAAGCGGCCGGTGCAGCTTCTGCCGCGGAAGCGGCGGGCGGCTCCGCCTGCGCGGACGCGGCGGGAGACGCTGCCGGTGAGGATCCGACAGGTAGCTCTGGGCAGATTGAGGCAGCGGCTGAAGCCGCTGCAGTGAGAGATGAAGCCGGTACGAGCGTGGCTGTAAGTGCTGCTGTTGTAGCTACCGATGATAATGTGTCCAACCACAGTGAGGAGCTCCAGGTGTCTTTAGCTGCAGAGAAACTGAGCAGGTCCCAGTGTGCAGGAGGTGCAGGACAGTGTGAGGAGGAAGAAGCTTGTGGTCCTGTAGGCAGATCTCACACTGACTCTGAAGAGCAGGCTGTGATCAGCAGCCAGGTATCGTGTGAGGGAGACCTCGAGATGGAGTGTGGCTCTGACATGGAGTCAGTGTCAGATACTGCATCTGTCTGTGAGGCAAACAGAAACATGGATCTGTACTCGCTGGATGACATCAATCATTTTCTGGATGCTACCTATAAAAAGTCTTGTAATGTTAATGATTTTTTCAGTAACACTGAAAAATTCATCAGATCTGTCAGCATACTGCAGAGGTTGGTAGGTTTTGACATGTTGGATGAAAAAAAACATTTCCGCCTTAAAAAGCATGTCACAAATCTGAGGAAAGAACAAGGAAAGGGTAAGAGAACAGGTAAGACAGGAAGGAAAACCAGAAAGTAATATGATCATGTGTCGCACGGTGTTTTCCTCTGTCTTCTGTCCATTGTTTTTTTCTTTCTGTCTGTCTCTCCTCTCCGACCTTTTTATGCAGAGCCTTAAAGTAGGGTCTTTGAACATTAATGGTGGGAGGGACAGCCGAAAAAGGGCACTAATCTCAGAGGTCTCCACTCAGAAAAGGCTTGATGTGTTATTTTTGCAGGAGACACATACAAGTCCAGCTGATGAGGCCGAATGGGGTTTATGGTGGGAGGGCTCTTACATCCTCAGCCATGGAAGTAACGTCAGTGCAGGAGTGGCTGTGGTGTTCAGAGCCGCTGCAAACGCCACCATTTTATCTTCTGCTGAGGTGGTGAAGGGACGGCTGTTAATTGTGAGGGCAGAAATAGAGGGCTCTGTTTTCTGTTTTGTTAATATTTATGCTCCTAATCAAGGCCCCAAAAGAGTGGGTTTTTTTACCCTCCTGAATAATGAACTGAGGAATTATCATCAGGAGCACTTGATTGTAGCAGGTGATTTTAACTGTACTTTAGACTTCACTATGGACAGGATAGGTGAGGAGCCTCACCCACAGTCAGCTCGGAGCCTCAACACAGTCATCACACACCTGGATCTTCTCGATACATGGAGGGTCAAATACGTACAGTCCAAACACTACACATGGGTGAGAGCCAGTAACAACAGGGTCAGTGCAGCCAGACTGGATAGAATTTACATCTCTCCTAGTCTCAGCTCGAGGCTAGTTCACAGTCACATCCATCCAGTTGGCTTCACTGACCACCATTTGGCCAGCATTGAGCTAGTCATTTCACCAGGAGAGAGGGTTAAGTCTTACTGGTCATTCAACAATAAGCTCCTGCAAGATGAGACCTTCTGTCAGAGTTTTAAGTTTTTTTGGCAGCAGTGGCGAAATAAAAAGCACGAGTTTGGTTCCTTGAAGTTGTGGTGGGAGGTTGGGAAGGCACAGATTCGTGTCTTCTGTCAACAATATACCTCCAATTCCACTGCAAACATCAAGGCAACAGTACAACGACTCGAAGCCAGTATCAAGAGCCTCGAGGAAGGACTAAGGAGAGACTCCGAGCCTAACATTGCCAACCTGCTGCAGGAGAGGAAGCAGGAGTTGCGTTCCTTCTTGGACGAGAGAGTGAAGGGAGCTCTGGTCAGGGCTCGCTTCGTCCAATTGAAGGACATGGACGCTCCCACCTCCTTCTTCTTCAACCTGGAGAGGTCGGTGGCACAGAGGAAGCAAATGACCTGCCTTAAGCTTCCAGGAGGCAGAGTAACCACCAGCCCGAGTGAGATGAGGTGCTATGCCATGGAATTCTATGCTGATCTCTTTGGAGCCGAGCCATGCAGCATGGAATGTCGTGAGGAGCTCTTGGAAAACCTTCCCCAACTCAGCATGGACGAGAAAGTCTCTCTTGACTCTTACCTGACTCTGGAGGAGCTGACAGACGCAGTTCAGCAGATGTCATCAGGACGGGCACCAGGGATCGATGGCCTCTCTGCTGACTTTTTTAAGTGTTTCTGGAGCTCTCTTGGCTCTGATTTCCATTCTGTGGTAATGGAGTCTTTCAAAGAAGGAACACTTCCGGTCTCCTGTCAACGGGCAGTGCTTTCGCTGCTGCCAAAAAAGGAGACCTGGCCTTACTTAAGAACTGGAGGCCAGTAGCTCTACTTTGCACGGACTACAAGGTGCTTTCCAGAGCCTTATCCAACAGGCTCAACGGTATCTTGGAAATGATTGTGGCTGCAGATCAGACCTACTGTGTACCGGACAGAACCATCATGGACAACATCTTTTTTATGCGTGATGTTATTGATTTGTGTAACACTCACAGCGATGTAAATGTAGGTATTGTCTCTCTAGATCAAGAGAAAGCTTTTGATCGAGTGGATCACTCCTTTTTGTTTGCTGCACTTAGGGCTTTTGGTTTTGGTGATGGGTTTTTGAGGTGGATTAGTTTATTGTATAATGGTGCACAGTGTATGGTCAAGATGGGAGCCGGGCTGAGTCGACCAATCCCTGTGCAGCGAGGGATCAGACAAGGCTGTCCCATTTCAGGACAGTTATACAGTTTAGTCATCGAACCCTTACTGTGCAGGTTGAGGGGTCGGCTCAGTGGTCTCTCACTGCCTGGGTCCATAAACCCTGATCGTCCCCCTATTGTCTCGGCCTATGCTGATGACGTTAATGTCTTCGTCACAAGCCAGTGGGATGTTCAGTGTCTGCAGGAGAGTCTGCTCCTCTATGAAAGAGCCTCGTCTGCACGGGTGAACTGGGTAAAAAGTGAGGCTCTGCTGGTGGGACAGTGGAGGGATCAGGCAGTACCTTCTCTACCAGGAGGACTCGAGTGGGGGAGGGTGGGGCTTAAGGTGCTGGGAGTATTTTTGGGCACTGAGGGTTTTGAACTAAAGAACTGGGAGGGAATGAAGGAGAAAGTGTGCGCCCGGTTATCTAAATGGAAATGGTTGCTGCCCCAGTTGTCATATAGGGGGAGAAGTCTGGTTGCTAATAACTTGGTGGCCTCGACTCTTTGGCACAGGTTGATTGCTCTGACACCACCAGCAGGCTTGATAGAAGACATACAAAAAGCCATCATTGACTTCTTCTGGTCCGGGAAACACTGGGTCCGGGCAGCAGCCCTCTACCTTCCTGTGGCTGAAGGGGGGCAGGGGCTTATTAACATCCTGGCCAGAATGGCTGCCTTTAGGCTACAGACTGCACAGAGGCTCCTTTACAGCTGTGGCCCGTCCTGGCTTGATACAGCTCACCTGCTGCTGAGGAGAGCTGGCCGTCTGGGCTACGACAAGCAGCTTTTCCTGCTTCAGCACACAGGACTGGACACTGCTGGATTGACACCGTTCTACAGCTCTGTACTGCAAGCATGGCAAGTCTTTAAGTGCACACGTGCCACCAATATCACTCCGGGAATGTGGGTGTTTGAAGAGCCCCTTTTTTTAATGACTTCCTGAAGACTCGGACACTACAATCTGCCAGCCTGAGAGCCAGTCTCAGAGGGGCTGGCTGCACCAAACTGGGCCATCTGATGAGGATGACGGCATCATCAACGGATGATCTGAAAGAGAGAAGTGGCATCACCTCAGCCAGGCTCGTCAGCAGAGTGGTGGAGGAGGTCTGTGCCGCCCTGCCTCGGCACCTTAGAGGGTTTGTGGAGGACCGGACTCTGTGGGGACAGTGGGCCGAGGGGTCAGAGTACAGTTTCCCAACTCTGTTCATCTCCTCAGCTACGGGGGAGTGGCAGGAGGGAGAGGGGCAACTGTTGTCTTTCACAACGCCCCACCTGGACAAATTCGAAGGTGCAGGGAAAAAAGATATCTATCACACCTGTGTCAAGGTCCTGAATCTGCGCTCTCTAGTTGGAGTGAGAGAGTCGAGGTGGACTGAGTTTTTTGGCCCAGACGCTTCCCCGAAAGGCAGCTGGAGGTCCCTGTACAAGCTGCCCGTTGAGAAGCGGACAGCAGACCTCCAGTGGAGGATCGTGCATGGAGCGATAGCTACGAACAGATACAGAGCGCACCTTGATCCGGAGCTGGGGGAGGGGTGTGTGTTCTGTTCGCAGCCTGAGACTCTGGCCCATTTATTTGTGGAGTGTCCTCGTCTGGCTCCTGTCCTTGGTTTGTTGAGCTCCTGGTTTCATGGGCTTGGGGAGGTGTTTTCATTTGCTTTGTTTATTTTTGGTCCTAAGTACTCTGCCAGGAAGAAGTTCATCCAAACCCTGGTGAACTTTCTCTCTGGGACGGCGAAGCTGGCCATTTGGCTGACACGGAGGAACTGCCTTCAGAACCAGGGCTCTGTGGACCCAGCAGCCATGCTGGAGGGCCTGCTGAAGGCCCGACTGCGGGTCGAGCATTCGTTTTACAAGCTGACGGACAACTTGGACATTTTTAGTCGGGTCTGGGCCGTGGGGGGGGGGGTTCTGTGCTCCGTAGGGGGCGCTAGGGAGCTGGAGCTGCATTTTTAGTTCGTAATATTGTTTGTAGTCCTCAATTGTTGAGGACATTGCGAATGATATATTATATTAGTGCTTCTTATTTGTTTGTTTGTTGGAATTGATCCAATAAAGGGACTTTGAAAACCAAAACCTCTCCCCTCTCCTCTCCTCTCCTCTGGACACACACATGTAGTAATGGCAAGCAGCTAATTAGCTCACGCTACTTAGCAGCTAAAAATGTACCGTTAACGTTAGCTTGAGAAGCTGTAGCATTTATTAACTGACAAATTTCATGTTCTCCAAACTTCCTGCTAATCTTTCTCTCTGTACTGTAGCTGCTCTGTTCGCTTTCACCGCTTCACCGTCACTTTCTGCCCCCTCACCTGTCGCACACAGCTGTAAGGAGCTACGCTACTCTACGTTACGCTAACGATACGTTACGCTAACGATATGTTACCTGCGCTACTCTAACTCACAGACCCTGACGCTACTTGAACGTTACCTTACGTAGACAAACTGTGAAGAATGAGGCGAGAGTCCGACAGGATTTGCTGCGCTAGTTGACTCAAAACAAGTCTAAAATAAAACGAGTCTAAAATAACGTGTTGTTGTGCTCACACAGTGCGAGCAAAAATCATTAGTAGCGCATTGATATTAATGATCTTCGGAAATTTCAGCAGCGGCGCTCGTAATCTAGCTGCGCCGCTGCTGAATGAATATAGGGGAAACACTGCTCTAATGCACAAACACAAACTTTTTCTATTGTTTAGACAGTCAAACCTGCTGAAATATCAAATCCGTTTTTTCGTTTTTGTTATTACAGTTTTACACATTTAAAATCACATGATAATGACAAATACTTGCCAGATTTTGAAAGCTATGTTTCTACTGAAAAAAGGGGCAAAATAACTTACACAAAGGACATTTTCTGACACATTTACTGCAAAAAAAGAGAAAAGAGACCAGGCGCTCTGTTATACTTTAGGTGTAAAAGTACTCGGTTACAGCCCAAGCCCCGCAAATACTGATGCTGCAGTGTGCAGTCAGCTAACAGCTAGCTCTGCAGCTAGCAGCTAGCTGACTTTTAGTCTGAAAAATTCATCTCCCGACCGAAGAATGTAACGTTAGCTGGACAGTTGTACAGTTGTAATAAATGTCACTAAAAAATAATTTCAGTAACTTAATGCTCACCGTCTCCATCACGAATCCAGCTCGGTGGTGTCGGTGCTCCTCCAGACCTGCAGACACACGGTGACTTGAACTTCAGAGCGCAGGTGCTGTAGTTGGCAAAGGTGCGCTTGGTGTATCCCCCAGCGCACCCGGAGTGCTAACGCGTCCATGTCCAAAGGGCATCACGTACTTGTGACAGGCTACAGGTGATGAAGCGAACTGCTCATTTACTGAGAAAAAAAGTGCGTCCAGCAGGCGCGAACATGCCTGACCGTGTGGCGGGCAGAGACTGAGGGGTGGGGGATGGGCATAGTCCGGGTGGGGACCTCAAAAGTCAGGTCCTTGCACATATTCTCATTTGTCCCGGTCATAGCTTCTGGTCAAATTAAATCAAGGCAGCTGGACTCGCACTTCTCTAGGAAGACATTTCACCTCTTATACAAGTTTTTACACACACTTTTTGAAGCGAAATGTGAAAGCAGATTGCATTCCATGTTAATTGATGTTACAGGGGAGTTTTATTAATAAGCCACACACTGCCTTATATGATTATTTCAGACTCAACCAGAATAGGTGGAAGGACTGCATAGCTGTATAAGCTTTCTGTTGCATGCAAGTTTGACACCCATGTGTCACTCATCAGTGTTAAATTTGACGTTTTTGACACTTTTTTCCTTGAATAAATCACCAAGACTTTGAAATTAAATGACATCTATTTTAACAGCTTTTCTTTAACACACACCTTGGAATGCCTCGGAGGAGGCTGAAACTTTAATATGTTTATATGGCCATCTATTTAGATCACACTCTCTCACACATAATTCTTTATTATTGTTTTTTTTGTTGCTGTGGCGGTCAGCCGTGGGTCTGATGCTGCAGAGACTCACTTGGACTGTGGCTCGGGATGCAGGGCTAGCGTTAGCCACCGAGCCGGGCTAGCGTTAGTCACAGAGCTAAGGCTATCAGGGCAAGCAGAGATTCATGTGCCAACGGCAGCGGCACATAACTAACCCTAACCCAGCATATTTCGCTCACTGCTCGAGACATTCCGAGACATTCGAGGTGTAGAAGGCTATGAGCCTGATAGCTCCTGATTATTTGTGGTCTGTGGGGTCAAAGGTCGGCTAGTGGCAGCCAAAAAGACATTCAGAAAGTGTCTGAACTTCACCTGATGCCCCAAAATACAATGTCTTTACTCATCATTTGGGCTACAGGGCTGATATAACGTGTATCACAGCCTCAGGACCATATACTGTGCAAAGTTTCAGAGCCAGGAAAGCCTAGGAAAACCAGAAGTTTATGCTGTTGACTGTAAGCTGAGAATGCGGCTGTTGTACTCACTTGTTGAAGTTAAATAAAATGTTGACTCGGACACTTCTGTGGGTCAGTAAAATACTGTATTGTGTTACGCAAGCCAATAGGTAGAAAGCTAGATCGTAGCCAATCAAGTGACGTAGGGGCAGGTAGCCAATTTATTATGTGAGTAGAGAGAATTCAGCACGACATTCGACGAGAGACATTCGAGACGACTGCAGCGTTCGAGCAGTCATTCGAGCCGAGATCGAGTTATTGGATTTTTCTTCGATTATTCTTGCCACAGCGGACTCTGAGCCGACGTCTTGCGAGCCGAGCCAGATTCCCCAAGCGCCAGCACCATCCTCCGAGGCTCCGTGAAGCCCCCGACTCCAAACCACACCTCCTCCCTGTGCAAACAAATGGGACAGTAAGGTATATATGAATGTGGTTACCGGGGTACTTCTCACTTTCTCTTCTATAGTCCAAATCACCGTTTTCACTAAGCATACAAATCTATAGTTGCACAAAGCACTTTCTCTCCGCTACACTTGCCAACTCTGCGCGCACACACACACACACAAAAAACAAATACACCACCTCTTGTCTGAACTCGGCAAATACACCCAGCCCACCCCTCTCAACAATGCCACTGCACAGATGAAGACTACCCTAACCACCATGGAAGAGATCCTCCTGCATGGACAAGACCCCCACACTCCTCTCTCATCCGTCAGTTACTCAAATGTTGTCAACGCAAACATGCACAGATACCAAAACTTCAACTCAGGATCAAGAAAACGAGCAAGACGGGAATCAGACCACCAACAGATAACACCCATCGTACTCGAAAACTACAAAACCCCTAATCACCCATTTACAACCAATACATCCGTCCTCCACGAAATTCAAAGATTCAAACCCCAAGCAAAACTTCAGAAACTGGTCCACATGCGAAATGGAAATATTCTCATCTTCCCCCAGGACATACCATCCCTCAACACTCTTCTTTCACCATGGCCTGAAAATTCATTCTGTGGAGCACAATTTACATGCAGACTTGCTAAAAAGAAAGGCACCACCCCTCCATCCGAAGCTCCAACCAAAGTTCTGGTCATCAAAGGAATACACACCAGCATCACAGAAGATCAGGTTCGAGGAGAACTGGAGAAACAAAACATCAAGATCACAAGACTACACCGTATCATAAGTAAAGCCACCCAACAGCCAACAACTTTCATGAAGATTCACCTCACCAACCCTGATCAATCTGCCGGCCTTCTCCATGAAGTTTTCTACATGGACCTCTTCCAGTACAGAGTGGAGAAGGCCCGGCCTCCACCCACCATCAAACAATGTTTTAAATGTCAACAATTTAACCATATATCTTTAAACTGCACCAACCCAGTCGTCTGCCTCAGATGCGGAGAAAACCACCACCATAAAACCTGCCAAAAACAAAAAAGAGAAGCCAAGTGTGCCAACTGTGCCGGCGAACATTCTGCTGCCTCCAAATCCTGCCCAGCCTACCTATCACTCATGACCTCATCAACCAGAAAACCAACAGCCATCAGTCAGCCTGTCATCAACAACCCCCCCAGCCAGTCAGATGACACTAACCTCACCAACCTGCGCAACGATCTCAGAAAACTTAACAAGAACGAACAGGAAATAGAAGAAATAATCAAGACCATCAGGAAAAACACTCATTTTAGTATATGAAACACTTTCACTCACTAAGAGCAATCCATTTGCGCCCCCTTCTTCTGACACTCATAATGAGGAATAAGAGGAAATAAACAAGAACTTATTCAACTACTCAAAGAACAAGACATCTCAATAGCTTCTATAAATGAAACGTTCCTATCAAAAACCTCACGAATCAGCATCCCTGGTTACAACATCATCAGAAAAGAACGACAGACAGGACATGGAGGAGGAGTAGCAATTTTAATACGCAAAAACTTATCCATCATCAACACCAACGAACCCACTTATATTTCCCCAGTAACAGGCAACACCGATATCCTGGACTTAATTCTCTGCACTCCCGATCTGGCCTCCAAACTTCTCCAGTTCTCCACTACAAACGATCTCAACAGCGATCACTTACCTGTTCTCACCACCTTCTCTTTTCACCTACAAGCCAACCCAAATAAGAAATACAATTACAAAAAAGCAGACTGGGAAACCTACAGAACACATGTTGATGCAAAACTAAAAGACGCCCCCATCAACTCCAACATCACCCCTGATGACCTGGACCATCAAGCAACTCTTCTAAGTCACTTACTTACCCAAGCCAGAGAAGAACTCATACCCTTGAACAGACCCCACATTATAACTCGGACCCTACCCCCATATCTCCTACAGCTTATCAAGCAGAAAAGAAAGCTCCGTAGGGACTTTATCCGGTCTAGATCCCCTCACATCAAAACGCAAATAAACAAACTTCAAAGCATGATCAAAACACAACTTGCCTTACATAATCAGAAAACCTGGAAAACATTCTATAAGAAACTGGACCAAGACACGAACCCTGGGACCTTTTGGCAAAAAATCAAAAGCATAAATGGAGACCCACTAAACAACATCATCCCCCCGCTCAAACTTTCTGGAACAATTATCACAAGCAACAAAGAAAAAGCCACACTCTTCCGAAATCATCTGGAAAAAATCCACTCATGTCCAAATGATCCACAGTTTGACAACATCTGGAAAAACATAGTTGACACGGAAATTTAAGCAGGATACCACACAAACGGACAGAACTAACCCCACCACAGAGCATCACCCCCTCACTAAACCCATCACCATTCAAGAAATACAAACGCACCTAAAGAAAATGAAGAATAAATCACCAGGAGAAGATAATGTGGATACCATACTCATCAAACAAGCACCAGCCACCTATCTACAGCAACTCGGACAGCTTTTCACTAGCTCTCTTACCACCGGTCATTTCCCTTCACCATGGAAAATTGCACTTATCACTATGATCCCCAAACCCGGAAAGGACCCTCATACTGTCACAAACTACCGCCCCATAAGCCTTCTCAGCCACATTGGGAAACTATTTGAAAGAATACTTACAACACGTCTCATCACACACATTGAATCAATGGGCCTCATTTCAATTCATCAAGCTGGTTTCAGAAAAGGAAGAGCTACCACAGACAATATACTCCGCTTATCAGAAGACATTCACAGAAACACCAACAAAAAAGAACTGACTCTGGCAATATTTTTCGATATTGAAAAAGCTTTCGACAAAGTATGGCACAATGGACTAAAATACAGACTACTGGACTCCAACCTGAAACTTCCACCATCCATCCAATCCATCATTTCAAGCTTCCTCAGCAACCGTCAAATTAAAGTGAAAATTGCTTCAACTATCTCCACACCCTTCACTCCTCAGGCTGGCGTTCCCCAAGGCGCAGTACTAAGCCCCCTCCTATTTTTGCTATATGTTTCTGACATCTACTATCCTCCAGCTACCATTGCTAAAGTTTCCCAATTTGCAGATGACCTTTGTTACTGGACCAATTCAAAAAAACCCGACCTTGCAGCCAAAAAACTCCAGATATGCATCACAGAAATAGAAAATTGGGCAAACATGTGGAGAATCAAACTAAACCCTGCTAAAACTCAATGTATTCTCTTTACCAAAAACCAGAACCTGCAGCCCACCATCAACCTCTCATTATACAACCAACAAATTCCAATCAGTAAACAAGCAACCTTCCTTGGTGTCACTTTCCAAAATAACATGACCTGGACCAAACACATCAATAACCTGGAACAAAAAGCCAACAACAGACTTAACCACCTCAAAGCCCTCTGCGGAAAACATGGCGCTTCACCCTCAACAATCATCAAAGTCTATCTTTCATACATCAGACCACTATTCGAATACGCTGTCCCCGCTTGGATTACCATCTCCGACAACCAGCTACAACGCCTGCAAACAATCCAAAATAAAGCACTTAAACTGGCCCACAGACTTCCAATGTTTATCAGTAATCATTACATCCACACAATAACAGGCATCCAGACCATCAGACAACGACATCGAAACATCGCTCTGAAATATTTGAAAACAGCCACGAACCCTGCCCTACAAAAGACCATCAAGGAAGCCCAGCCAACAATTAACACCCCTCTATCCTTCATCCTCCATCTGACCGACTCTCCTCCCCAGTAAATGGCTAAGAGACTACAGACATAACACGCACACACACACGCGCATACATACAGGTCTATCAATGAACACTCCAATGTAAACACGATCATACATTTCACTTTAATCACAGCACACATGGTGTTCTCCTCTCTCTCTCTCCCTTTCCTTTTTCTCTCTTTCCCTTTCCCCCTCTCTCTTGAAGTGCCCTAGCCCACATTCACCCTCCTGCCTCTAGTCCTTCGCTCCTCCCACCTCCAGCCGCCCTTCCAGCTCCCCCTACGATGGATAGAAAAGGGCACAAGCCCTGAGCTATCCTACCAGGCCCAGGACATCGTACCTGTAGGTAGCCAATGGTCTGATTATTGTCTGTTTGTAAAACTGCTTCTCTCAAAATATACCAATTTGCCAGCATATTTGTTTATTATTCATTTTATAAGTAATCCCAATTTTAGTGAGCTATATTTTACATATTATAAAAACTGCACGAGGAGTATGGTAGGAGAGATATGATATGTCATTGATAATTTGACTCCTTTCTGGGTAAAACCTGGTCTGATTAGGAGAGACGGCATCCATCCCACTTTGGATGGAGCAGCTCTCATATCTAGAAATATGGCAACGTTTATTAGTCGACCAAAACCCTGACAACCCAGAGTTGAGACCAGGAAGCAGAGCTGCAGTCTAACACGCTTCTCTGCGCCTCCATTGGAGCGGCTGCCCACCCAATCCTTTAGTATAGAGACTGTGTCTGTCCCCCGTCCACCTACATTATTTAAAACAAACAGAGGAGGAGTCCATCATAAAAATCTCCAGGAGTCCAAAATAAGAGAATTAAATGTGGACTCCTGAATATCAGGTCCTTGTCCTCTAAAGCTGTTTTAGTCAATGAATTAGTATCTGATTATGATATTGATTTATTTAGTCTCACTGAAACCTGGCTGCAGGAGGATGAATATGTTAGCTTAAATGAATCCACTCCTCCCAGTCATAGTAACGCTCATATTCCTCGAAGTACTGGTCGAGGTGGTGGAGTTGGAGCCATATTTGACTCAAGTCTATTAATAAATCCTAAACCTAAACTAAATTATAATTCATTTGAAAGTCTTGTTCTTAGCCTTACTCACTCAACCTGGAAAACATTACAGCCAATTCTATTTGTTACAGTATATCGAGCTCCTGGCCCTTACTCAGAATTTTTATCTGAATTTGCATCAGGCTTGATCCTTAAAACAGATAAAGTAATTATTGTAGGTGATTTTAATATTCATGTGGACAACCAAAATGATAGTCTTAATACTGCGTTTATCTCTTTATTAGATTCAATTGGCTTCTGTCAGAGTGTGAATAAACCGACTCATTGTCTGAACCACACTCTTGATCTTGTTCTCTCATATGGCATTGAAATTGATCATCTAATAGTCTTTCCACAGAATCCTCTTCTGTCTGACCATTTTTTAATAACCTTTGAGTTCATATTACTGGACTATAAGCCTTTAGGCAGAAACTCCTACAGCAGATGTTTATCTGATAGTGCTGTAGCCAGATTTAAGGAAGTGATTCCTTCAGTATTGAATTCAATGTTATGTGTCAATGTAGCAGAGGATTTGTCTGCTTCCTTTAGCCCCTCACAAATAAATCATCTTGTTGATAGTACAACAGGCTCATTACGAGCAACTCTCGACTCTATTGCACCTCTGAAAAAGAAGATAATCAAACAAAGGAGGTTAGCACCTTGGTATAGCCAGCAGACTCGCAGCTTAAAACAAGAGGCACGTAAATCTGAACGTAAATGGCGTGCCACTAAACTAGAAGAATCTCGTTTAGTCTGGCAAGATAATCTTAAAACATACAGGAAGGTTCTCCGTAATGCCAGAGCAGCCTATTACTCTTCATTAATAGAGGAAAATAAGAACAACCCCAGGTTTCTCTTCAGCACTGTAGCCAGGCTAACAGAGAGCCACAGCTCTATTGAGCCAACTATTCCTTTAGGTCTAAGTAGTAATGACTTCATGACCTTCACAGGGGTCAAAGGTCAACTTTTCATGTGAAATCTGACGATTTTAGCCCTAATTTCTGAAAAAACTGGTGAATATAGCACGGGTGTGATTCAGTCGCAGGCCGAGTGCCGCAGATAATCACTCCCCGATTATTATTTATTTAATACTACTGTAAGTATTAGTGGAATTTAAAGCTAAGGATCAATTTTGCATGAAAGCTTGTGTCCTGATGTTGTATACTCATAATTCAGTTGAATCATGTCCCTAAATATATCAAATATCTTAAATATAAGATTAAAAAAAAAGTCAAATCAGAAACAATCAGTTAATTTCAGTAGTAGCAGCAGTAGTAGT
>CM077793.1:749918-882418 GCA_039737535.1 Lagodon rhomboides
GAGCATGTGCCTTGCGGTACATGTAACAGGTAAAATCAGATTCAGGGTAAAACATAAAATATGAACATGATATTTTTATTTCCTCACCTGCAGAAAAATACAGATGAAGCATGATCACATTAAAGTTCATCTAAAATGGGTGTATCAATTATGAAAGCGCTCTCTGTCATAATGGTCTGAGTTATTGTCATAATTATCCATTTTCTAAATGATGGCATATAAATCCAAAACTGCACTTCTTCAGCTAAACACAGCAATAACCAATTTACTTTAATGGTCCAATCTGACCTCAAATGGCACCTGTCATATTCATACAGACTGGGCTAACACCCCTATTTCACTCTGTTTTCACTCAGGAGGTATTAGTAACACCAATATAAGATGAATTATATTAGTAATTGACCGGGTGATTGCATGGTAATCCAGTCTACATTTTTAAAGCTGGGACACAATAATCAAATTACTTATATGGGTCACTTTGATTAGGCTCATATCTCATAGATATTCACGACTGCCGCAGTGACTATATATATGGTTCTAACTGCAAGACATAAAACATGGACATGAAATATGGCACAACATGTAAAAATGTGCAAAAAACAATATAGAAGATAACAGTATTAAACACAGAGGCTTGATTTTCTGATGATGACAGCTCTGCATATTGTAATGACTTCAGAGTTCAAGATTGGAGGATGACTCAGAAACCTGAAAATAAAAACACTGGTAGATGACACCAAGACTGCACATGCACCACCAACTACACTGCCAGAGGTAACCCTGAGATGGCCGTTCCAGATTTGTGGACAGATCGGTGAAGCAAGTGTTATGCCCAGCTCATGAGAGAGCATAACAAGAAATGGGAAGGTCCACACAGTGACAGTAAAGTAATGTAACTTTAATGAAACTAACTCAAAATCAAGCTTACTTTGTGAAGTGGTGAGGTGGAGAGTGTATGGATGTGTGTGTCACAAGAAACAAACATAACCCAGAATCAAACAACCATGCCAAGTGCCCAGGAGGCACCAGCCATCCATGTGGGAGAGAGAGCCATATTTGTTTTCAGGACTCTTATATAGAGTCAGCACAGGTGTCTGAAACGAGAGGGGAGGGACCAGCCAGACCTAAAAAAGGGTGGAACACAAAAGAAGACAAACAAAATGGCAGACGGCTGTCACACAAGTCAGAGGGACAAACTGTCCTTTCATCTCATAAGACCCAAAAGAGTCTGCTCAGAATTTCTTATTTAGGGCAATTGAACAAAAAAAAAAACAATGTTATGGAAATCAAATGATGAGGATGAAGGTGAGAAATTCAGCCTAGAGCTAATTCAGAGAAAATTCCATCACTCTGTAGACACAGGGTTGTTGAGTGATGCAGTTATTTCCAACTTAAGCCTTACCTGAGTGATACCACTGTAACAGGTGAGCTGTTAATTGAGAGAGTTAGTGAGGCTGCAAAACCCGAGCAGGAAAGACAGCTCAAACTAAGAGAAGCAGATATGAGCAGGCCCCCAAGGCTCAATGAAGTGCAGGCAGAGGTGTAACCACATGACTTGCAGCCACCTCGTAGTAGTGAAAACTGAACCTTCCACATTATGCAGGGAGACCTCTTGATGAACTATTAGAGTCAGAAACATTGATTTGACTAGCTGCCAACCAGACACTTTCCTTTCCCTGGGTTGGGTGGAAGTGGAATTTAGACTAGGCAAAGACGCTGACCATTGTTCTGCCCATACTTCTGTCAAGCTACCCAAATGTTGCAGAACAGCCCATAATTGGCTAATGTGATAGAGGAAGTGTTAGGGGGAGAGGGCATACAGCACCCAAAGTCAGAGTATATTCAAAGAGTCTGTAAAGCTTTTGCAGTAACGTTCAAAACAGCACAGATGTTGCTCTATCTAATCCAGACCTCAGATAGTCATAGAGATGTAGGCATAGTGCACACAGGGAAAAGGAGAATCAGTTTAGCTGCTGAACAGGTTGTCTGTGTTAAAGCTAATACTGGGGCTCAGTTCAAAGGTCATGATCTCCTCTTAGTTCCAAACAAACAGTCTAACCTGCCAGAGGGTTTTAGTATGGAGGAGGGTCTCATCATTGTCCCCAATAATGGGTCTGGTTATGTGCCCATCCCCATTGCCACCACTAATAAACAGGACATCACTTTAAATCACTGCACAGTTGTGGGTCACCTACAGATATTTAAGACAAGTTATGCTGTTAGGACAGAACAGATAAACATAAGTGAAGGAGCAAAACAGCAGTGTCTGAATAAACAGAGTGACACAGTACTAATTAAAGGGGGTAGTCAAGAAAATGTTGACAAAGGAAAAACACAGAAGCAATCTATGTCAGTCGCTTTCATGAGGACCAAAGAGACTGAATGGCATAGGGTGTATTCCCTCTTTGAAACTCCACATCACACTCCATGACACCACTCCAGTAACGAAGACATATATGTCTGTTCCGAGCCCACTACATGTGGGCGGCTGTGGCTCAGGGGTGGAGCCAGCGTCTTGTTATTGGAATGTCGCTGGTTCAATTCCACTGGTCTGCATGTCGAAGTCTCCTTGGGCAAGATACTGAACCCCAAAACTGCTCCTGATGTGCTGGTCAGCTGGTAGATATATCAGTCATGTTCCCCATATGCATCACTAATTGCATGCGCGAGTAAGACAGATGGGACTTCTTTGGGACTACAGAGAGCTGAACAGAAAATCGGTCCCTGATCGCCACCCCATCCCCCGCATACAAGATATACTTGAATCTCTCACTGGCAGCTCATGGTTCTCTGTGTTGGATCTGAGGAAATCTAACTATCAAGGCTTTCTGGATGGGGAAAGCCAGCCTCTGAATGTCTTTATAACCCCCTTGGGCCTCTACCAGTTGGAGATAATATCATTTGGTTTGAGTGCAGCCCTCGCAGAGTTCCAGAGAAAAATGGAGCAGTGTTTAGTTGGCTTGAGAGATGATATGTGTCAACCGTATCTGGTACGGTACCTCGTCCAGAGCCCAAGCTTTTAGGATCACGTCTCTCACATGAGACTGTGCTGCAAAGGTACCAGAAACACAGGGTGAAGCTTCGTCCATGCAAGTGTGAGGTGTTTAAAAGGAAGGTGAGGTTTCTGACTGAGCTTCCCATCCTGGAATACCCAGACCTCACACAGTCTTTCATCCTCCATTGTGATGACTCCCAGGAGGAACTGGGAGCAGTACTTTATCAGAGGCAGAACAATGAGATGGTAGTAGTCGGGTATGACTCAAGGAATCTAACTCCACCAGAAAAAAATAATCACATGCACTCAGGGAAGTTAGAATTTTTAGCACTGAAATGGGCTATAGGCGAGTCAAACTCAACACCACTGGTCACAGGTGGGTTGCTCAGCTAGCAGATTTTACCTTCTCCATCAAGTGCAGACCCGGTAAGCACAATGCCGATGTGGACATCATCTCCTGTATGACACTGGAAATAAATTAACTTATGGAACAGTGTACAGAGGAAGTGAGCCAGGAGGTGGCCAGTGTATCTGTTCAGGGAGTCATAGTGCAGAAAAGCACTCCACCAGTCTGGGTAACGACAGCTCACATAGATGCATTCACCTTGGTGTGTGATGCAGGCTCGCCTACGCTAGCCAAACCATTAACACCACAGCAGATAAAGGAAAGTCAACAGAGAGATCCTGTCATTAGTAAGGTTCTGCAGTCCAAAATAAACAATAAGCTTCCCTCCAGTGTTACGGCTCGTTCCAGGTTATAGTCTTCCCCCTGTCTGTTATTGTATATTTACCTCTCCTCTCGTTTCAGACTCCCCTCTCCTGCTTGTGTGGTTCGTCCTCCTCCCTGATTGTCTCCCCCCGCCCTGATTACCTTCACCTGTTCCCTCTGTGTGTGTGTATATAGTCCTTGTGTTTCCCCTGTCCGTCGCCAGTTTGTCTTTGGTCCCGTACATAGTGTCCCAGCCTTTGTTCCTAGCGCCTTTTAAGTATTCCTGGTTTTCGACTACAGCCTGTGATTTCCATCAACCTCGTCTTTGCCTGATTGCCTCTCTCCCTCACGCATGACACGCGTTCATATACACACACAGCTCCCTTGCTAGGTCACCGGTAGAGCCTAAAAAAAAACCCTCCTTCACACACACATGCACCTTCATCATGTACTTGTACCGAACTGAAGCACTGCAGCCACAGCACTGTGCTCCACAGCGCGAGATGTGCGACCAGGCAGACTGGTTAACATGTGCCCCTATCTGAAACTGCCTCCGCTCCAGGGGGCTGCGCTTCGGTTCGCGTGCAGTGCGACCAAGCCGTCACTCTTCCTCACACACGGCACGAGTGCCTACACACACAGTCCTTTTGCTAGGTTGCTATAGCAAACAGACATACCCCAGAGATTATTTGTTAGTTGCCTATTGTTAAATGCTGCAGGTGTAGAAAGCTACTTAAAACACATATTTACTTTGTCAGATTACAGCATGAAATGTGTTGTGCCAATTAATAAATTAATTTACTTTTCCTCTTTTTCTCCCTCTCAGCACTTCACAACGGAGTATGGACAGCTTTGTTCGCCCAACTCAGTCATGCACTGTTCAAGAGGCTGCAATTTTTACAGAGAGCATTTTGAACATGCTAGTTGCAGATATGAGGCCATTGTCCATGGTGGAGGACAAGGGACTTAGAGACATGATCTCAACTTTCAATCCTAAATACAACATGCCATCAAGAACATATTTCACACAACTGATGGAGAAAAAACACAGAGACATCACAGAGAAATTGAAAGCTGTTCAAAAGCAAAGAGAGTGTGTTGCCCTGACAACAGACATTTGGACCAGTGTGGCAACAGAGGTTAGACACCCCCTCACACCAATGTTTAGAAAAATAATGTAGGAAATTTCTTTTCTTAAAATTATATTTATACATACTGTATTGAGGCTTCTGGAGCCTTTTTTGTGATAAAATTTTACTTCCCCATTTGAAAACGCTTGACCGGAAGTGACGTAGGCAGAGGGAGAGCGGTCAGTTTAGACAATAGGAAAACAATGGATCCTGGTGCAGGATCTGACCCAGAGGAAACTGTAAATGTATACAGTTACACATACGACGGACCGCAGCCCTACAATTATGAGCCCGTTATGTGTCCCAGAGAGCAGGGAGAGACCAGGGGGAGAATTCATGGCCAGAGGAGAGAGATTGAGCAGCGGTGCCAGGACAGCTTATACGCATAGCTAACATATGAAATACTGTGCTCACATCACAATATTTTACAGATTGCTGTCGTGTATCTGGCAATAAAAAAAACTAGTATTGGTCATCTTATACAGGACTGAGTATTAATAGCCTACTTACCAATAACAGAAACTAAAGAGCTTGTTTACGTCCTGTCTCATACTCGTTAATATCCGCCCACACTACGTGTAGCGCTTTACTTTACCGTCCGAGAGAGAGAGAGAGAGAGACTGTCTTGACGCACATTGCGTTATATTACTGCGTTACAGCAAATAGTAATTACGTTACTCCCAACACAGAAAACAAGACTTACAGTGCACAGTTCATGTTTACGCCGAGCTGAGTCTCCGTGACCGTGTCTCCCGCCGGCGGCAGGACCAGGCGCTGCTGCTGACAGCGGTCCTGATGAAGCGGTGGACACTGAAGGCACCGCACCGGGTGAGAGTCGCGCCTGGTTCTTGCTTCGGCATCCCATGTTGAACTCCATCAGATCGCTTGGATAATAATCCTCCGGTCTAAAGTGCGCGCCACACACGACCGCGTTTTTCGTTGCTGACGCAGCGGTCAAGTCCCGTCTCTTTAGCTGCACAAAACGCACCCAGGCACGGAAGAGAGCCCCGTTTTTTCTGTTAGGAAACCGGTGGACTCGGTGTCTTGACAGGCTGGAGTTTGTGCAACCTCCACAAACGCCATAATTTACCATTTTGAAGGTAAATCAACGCAATCCAAAACTACTGAAAACACACTGACTCACGAAAACACAACCGCTCTGACCTACTCCCACACTGACGGCAGCGCCTAGCTAGCATACGACTCCCTCTCGTGACGTAATATGACGCGATGTTGGAAAAAAAACGTTTTTTGGGCACTTTGCTCAAAACTGTCACTTTTTTGGTTAAATTTGTGCCTTAATGTCTTGAAAAACATTTTAAATCCTCAATCATGTTTTCAAAAGGTCATTTTTAGACCAGATTACGCATGCATTTAAAAAAAATATAACCTGCAATATGCTCTTTAAATTTAGTTGTTCAGAGCACACTCAAAAACAAAAAGCAATTGCTAGTTGCGTGGGTTCTGCTAGGGGCCTAGTGGAACACTTCAAAAAGAGTGAACTGGTCTGCACCAAGCTCAAAGAAAAACAACAGCAGATGGGACAGCCAACACACATGTTGATACAGGATGTCAGTTCTTGTTGGAACAGTACGCATCACATGTTGTCAAGACTCCTGGAACAGCGATGGCCTTTTACTGCAGCTCTCTCCCATCCAGCAGTCAATCCCAGAGGCAAGCACCACTATCTGGATCTAAAGCCAGAACAGTGGAACATCTGTGAGGAGTTGACACAGGTCCTTCAGCCATTTGAAGGAGCTACAGAGTTTCTTAGTGGAGAAGAGTATGTCATCCTCTCTGCTCTTCCACACCTGGTCCAAAACCTTAAAAAAGTCCACACTGACTGCAGAACTTGAAACTGCACCAGTGAAGGCATTTCAAGCTTCTGCTGCTGAGCAGATCACAGAGAGGTGGCAAGGGCTGTATGAATTTTCACCTGATGCTCCCAACCCTGCCCTATTGGCTGCTGCTTTGGACCCCAGGTTCAGGAGATTGAAGTTCCTCCCCGCTGAAGAGGTGTTTAAGGTCCAGACTACTATTCAATCAATGGCACTAGCTGCCAAAAAGCACTCAAAACACACACATGTAAGAGTAGAGGAAGCCACTGCTGCCACCACCACCACCACCGCCACAGCAGCTACACACACTACATCACATCAGAAGAGTATTCTGGGATCATCATCAGAGGATGAGGATGAAGGACAGGATGAGAGAGAGGATGAGCAGATGAGCAGAGTTGTGAAAAGGGAGGTCTTGGAGTATTTTGGTGAACAGCCAATTTCAAAAAGGGAGGATCCACTGCCATGGTGGAGAAGAAATGAGGCAAGATATCCCAACAACATCGACACCCTCAGAGCGCTTGTTCTCTGCTGCTGGGAACATTGCCTCGAAACGCAGGGCAAGCCGAAGTGCTGAGCAGGTGGATTTGTTGACATTTCTACATTGTAACCATAAGCTCTTGTAGAAGATGAAATCTCTCTCTCACACACACACACACACACACACACACATACTGAGGTAGTAGGTGGTAGGTGACAAGCTAAGGAAAAGTCACAAAGAGTTCAAATATTTTTTATTTTATAACACTGTGGTGTTATTGCTGTTATCTCCTTTGCCATGTATTTTCTTTCACATTTTCTATTTCAAATCTTTTATGATCTCCGAACTGAAGGGTAGGAAACTGTAGGCTACTCACTGATTTCCTCATTTCTAATGGAAAGTCAATCTAAACAAAAGGTAAATAAGTTAAGACGGCAAAATATAAGAAAAAGATGTAAACTTGCAGAAAAATACTTTTTGTTTGACTTATAATTACTTACATTTATTTTATTTTTTTAAATAATTTTTTTATAGTTAAACTGTTTGGCTTGATATTTATATTCTTTGGTTTTCAGAAGGAGCAAATGTGTTATCTTTATTTGTAATGTTGTGTTAATTTAAAGTAAGTTAACTGTATTGTTACCTACTTGTTGGGCATTTTTTTGGTCTCAGGTAATTTTAAGAAGGTGCAAAATGTGCATCCCTCTTTTTTTGGAATATTTTATGTTTAAACTTACAGTGAGTTAACTGTGTTGTACTTGTTGACACTTGCAATAAACGGGCTTTTTGAAGCCACTAAAAAAGCCAAATGCTTGATCATTCAAACCCACATAATTTTTGTTGTTTTGGTTGTTTAAAAACGAAATAAAAAAAATATCCGATTAATCGATCGATAAAGTGCTAGATTAATCGATTACAAAAAGAATCGATAGCTGCAGCCCTACCAACTACATCTTCATTAGTTACAGTAAAGACATGTTTCATTATCCAAAATGAACATTATCTGTTACTTACCAGTCTAAAGAAACATTTATCACCCAGAACTGTCTCCAGTGTTGGAAAGCCAAGCCAATATTTAATATTGGTTTACTTCTTTACTTTGTATATGGTTTCTTTTGAGGAGCTGTTGAGATGTTGAAAAATATTGTTCTGCATCTTTGTGTTTACTAACTGACTGATTTCCTCTTACTATGAGTTTTTCCATTTAATACTATATACTTCTACGACATGTCAGAGGTGTATATTTGACTTATTTTCCCATACATTTGGTTCCTAGCTAGAGCTGCACAATATATTGTTTGAGCATTGTCATCGCGATGTACATGTGCGCAATAGTCACATCGCAGGGCCTGCAATGTAGGAGGCAAATGAGCTCATCTAATTTCAAGGGTACCTGACACTGTGCATGCAGACTCTGCATGCGCAGCGATCCTCCAATCACATTAGTTCTTATTCAGTGTGCCAAAGCAGACCACGCCCCTGCACACAGAATGAGTCACTGGTAACAACATTGAAAAATGAGCAACAAACAACAGAAAATTGCTGAAAACGAAGACTTGGTGCCAAAAAGAAAAGCAACGTCTGATTCAACTTGCGAAGTCTGAGCGAGTTGGCCGTCTGAGGATTGGACGCCGTCGGATACCCTGATTGGTTGTTAGCTAGCTCTCATTGTTAGCTTATTGACCATTCTGATTGACGGTCTGCTAGCGAATCAGTGTGGCTTGGGGGAGGGGCGGAAGTGACGATGGTCCGCACTCCAGTCTGTCATTTCCTGTTTTCGTGTTTTCGATTACTACTTGCGCAAGCGCAGAACGTACGCGCTGCTGTGTAGCTGGCAGTGGTCGAGGCGGTGTGTTTCAATGCAACGTTTCTGCCGAACGGGTCAGATGAGAGGCAGCGGAGTGGTCGGATAAAGGCAGCTGGCCGTTGGTTGGAGTCTGGGCGCTGTGTGTGTGTGTGTGGGCCCTTTAACGTTAAATCTTGTTTAATTATTTTCTACTATTTACAAAACAAGGGGTTGTGGGCCGCTCAGGAATCTGATGCAGAGCTGCTCTTATTATAAAAGATGTTTAGTTTTGCTGTAAAAGATTTCAGTTGTTGAATAAAAGGTTGAATAACCTGGTTATCACTCATTGTTAGTTACTTAATGTAATTATGAAGCTAGAATGTTCCATTTTAAGATGGAGAGCTCAAAAGGTTCAAAGGTTTGTTTATTGTCATTCAATTCACACTTGCACATGATAGAATGAAACACGTCCTCAGGTCCCAGCACAATAAAAGCAAGCAAGAAAAGATAACAATAAGAATATCTCTAAAACACAGACAGAAGCCAGATTCGTAACAATCACAAAAAGAGGTGAGATCAGTGCAGGTTAATTGTCCAAGAAATAGTAACAGTGCAACATAACATAAAGTGCTGTTCAGGTCATCTGATGAAAATTCCTGTATTTTTCATATCGCAATATATATCGCAGGGTTTAAAAAAATCGCAATGTCAGTTTTTTCCAATATCATGCAGCCCTATTACTAGCTACTTTACAGATTCTATCAGTATAAACAAATCACATATTTAATGTTGAATGTTGATCAATACTTATCCAGTCAGAAGATATGTTATTCAAGAATGGGCCATTTTGCATTAGTACTGTTACTTTTTGGTATTTTGTGTGTATTTTCAAAGCATTTTTACACTGTGGTATTGATATTTTTACTTAAAAGATCCAAGTACTTCCTCCACAACTGGTCATACATGATTTGCGTGACAATTGTATGGGTGTTATAAAAACTCACCTGAATATAGTCCCATCAAGTTGCAAGTGCAAAGGCTTCTGTTGCAAAGGCAGGGGTCTCAGGACCCTATTCCCAGGTAGAGTAGATAGAGGTGGCAGGGGAAGCTTGCCCTGAATAAGCTGGGATCCAAAGGCACTTCTTGAAAACACCCTAGCATCACTATCACAGCTGTATGCACTATGATGACAACTCTTAAACAGTATCTTGCATCATCAGGATAAACCTTAATTATACTTTTTAGTTGGAGAAGGAACTTCCATTGTTAGCTGGGGCACGGACTTGACATGTTTACTTTTCTTCTTTTCTAGCTTCTTGACGAGGCTTGGTAGCTGATGCCTGTTGTTAGAAAGAGGAGAGAGTTGTGAGTGTTGAACCAGCAGGCTAATCCGACAATTTGTCGCATTGGCAGTACGAGGGACACAAACTTGCCATTATCGTCCTGTGCTTGATGTAGAGGCCTTCCACACCATCTGTCACTTTCTTAAAATCAACAAGATCAAGACCTACTTCAGTGTCACCATGTTAATTGTTCATATAACTAAAACATAGAATTTCTATCCATGGGGGGAGGTTACTGGGGGGTTATAGGGAGACGACTAGAGGTGTGGACATTTCTTCAATATAAGATGCATCGTGATCAAGATGAAGAAAAGTCCACATCAATGCAGAGACAGAGGATAACCAAGAGTAAGCAGCTTTTGTTGATTGTTCAGCCTCAGCTAGACATTATAGTTACATCGCAACACTGCTCCCATGCTTTGAATTGTGGGCAGACATTAGGCTCATGTTACTTATGTAGGAGGGATGTCGGAGGGAGGAAGAGATTATTTGCAAGTGACAAAAGAAAACAAACTTACCTAGTATTTTTTAAAACAGACATCTCGGGGCACATGTCAGATTTTATGAACTTGCTAGGAAGCATGAACTGACCGGTCGTTGCGCGCAAAATGAGGCGGCAACTACAGTTAGCAAGCTAATTAGCCACAGTACCGTTATGGGGACAATGTAACGACAGCGTTCTACAATGAACCAGTTTCAAGTCACCCCACCAGAGTGTTGGGCTTCAATAGTAGAGCAGGTGTGGTTATTAGTAATTAATAATTACTGATAATAATTATTAAAGTTAAATAAATATGATTTAATGTAAATTATAATTAAATCATTAAAACGGGGCACCACCCTGAAATCAGGGACCAATAACCAGACCAAAATAGTCTCATAATAGAAGGGTTCACTTTAAATGTAGATATTTGTAAAATATTTACAATTAAAGGAACAGTGAAGGAAGTGAGTCCGAGCACTGACCATCACAACCAGAAAAGATCACAATATTATGCACAAAATAATCACAGAAAACTGCTATGTACACTATAATAGAATTTATTGTCATAAGCACCTTGATCAAATCAATAATACTTTCAATGAACAAAATTCATCACTAGACAAAAGCAGCTAACTATGAAACCAAACAAACAAACTCAAGCACAAACCAACAAGCATGTAGTGTGTGTGTGTGTGTGTAACAAAGAAAGAGAGCCGAAATGGCGGCCGTAGTCAAAGACACAAGATGGCGAAGAGCCAAAATGGCGGTTACGATCTCCCGGACCGTAACGCCACGGCGTGTTCTGTGAAAGGACTACTAAAATGGCCGACCATGACTCGGGGAAGCCACGGTCTAAAGATTACAGCACTGGCCAGGCGTGACTTGGAGAAGTCACGCGCAGGATTTGAACAACGGCGATGGTTACCACACCGCTGACTTTGTGTGTACTTTTGGATACACACATACACACACAAGATAATGTTCGAACAGGTAGCAGTGCTACCACGAGGCGTATATAAGATATAAAAGGGAGTTCCCACAAGCACACGTATCAAATGTTATAGTTAGGTTATTAACCATAAGTCTCCAAAGCGTCACTTATAAGATTTATACGTGTGTCTGCATAACCCCAATGTGTGTGTAGTGTACGTGTGGGTTAGTTAAGGGAGAGAAAGAGAGAGACGAAGACAAAGGGGGGCTAACGCCCTTAGCGGCGGCTAAGCTAACACGTGGTACTCCACAACATGGAGACTCAGATCGGCTCGTGATGAGCCGAAATGAAAACACGCAAGCAACAAGTGTTTTACAGTGTAAAACTAACAGCAAATAAAAGGGGACTCGGCGGTCCACAAGCTCAAACATTGTAGCTCACAAGCACATACAACACAACTTCTAGCATCTGCCCAGACACTAATAAAAATAAGCCTCACTTACAGTTGCTTTTCCATAATCCAGCTCGCTCCCTTGGCGCGGATTATTGGTGGTTGCAGCGTCCTGCGTGGGCTGTTGAAAACAGCGTGGTCGACACGGGCATGGAGAAAAACGGATGTTTTGTGTGGAAAAATCCTCCTTCTGCAGGTGGTGAAAGCAGCTGGTTGTACAGCTACTATCCTGGATCCGGAGCATGTTTGGTAATGCACGGCAGTCTGACTCGTCCGGCGAGGTGAGACACTGCGGCCTTCGGCGGTTAAAATCCAAACACATGGTTGCTCCCTTTGAGTAACGGTTGCGCTGACGAAAGCCGTAGCTTCCACACAACTCTGGTTGCTTACAGCACCCACGTAACTCTGGAACTAAAAGTAGAGATGGGGGAAAAGTTGGTTTTACGTTTCTCCGTTCATCCGGTCATTGCGGATGTGACGATGCATTCAGGTGCAGTCAGACAATGGGAGATGGGAGTTGCCAAACCTGTGGAGGGCTGTGTTAAGCAGGCGCCACCTACTGGACATTAGGGTCAATGCACTTTCCTTTGTTAGTGCAATTGAGGCAGTTCTGATATCAGGCCCATGTGAGGGTCCCAACAAGAGAAATTCACGTTCAAGGCAGAGGACTGGCCAAAATGCATCGCTTCAGGATTGAAAACTCAAGCAGACGAAAATCAGGTCAGTGCCTTGATCTACACAATGGGCGAGGAGGCGGAGGATATAGTAACTTCCTTGCACCTTACAGCAGATGAAGCTAGTGAGTACGAGGCTGTCAAAGGGAAGTTGGAGGCTCACTTCCTCGCAGGAATGTGATATTTGAAAAGGCAAAGTTTAATCAGCAAAAACAAGAGATGGGCGAGTCGGCCGACTCGTTCATTGCCACTTTACATTGCCTAGCGGAGCACCGTGGATATGGGGCGCTGCCTAATGAGATGGTGAGGGACAGACTTGTGGTAGGACTGAACCAATCAGAGCCAAGCTGGTGTCTGATGGAGTGTCTAACAGCTGTCAATCACTGCTCACGCACACGCTGTGGACAGCTCCCTCCCCCTTCCTCCTCAGCTCATGCTAGCGCTCGGTCAAGCTCATATCTGCGAGAGCGGCTTCAGGAGCTTAGAGAAAGTAATGGCGCAGCAACAACCATCGGCGAGGAGAAAAATACCGATACCTCCGTTACCAACAACAGCATACATGGTAAAGACGAGTAAAAAGAGGAAGCCAGAAGAAAAAAAGCACAAAAGAAACCAGATTAAACCAGAGTCTGCATCGGAGTGGCTTTTCAGCGGTGGAGGGAACTCCGTGATCTGGAAGGATTCAAAACCGACGCAGAGTTGGCGACTTTTCTGCTTGACAGGTAATTACCCCTGCTAGATTTACATAATGTTTGATTTGATATTCGGCGGGGCTAAAAAGCTAATTGTAAGTGCTACACTAGTACTCCAGAGTGCATGTAATGTTACTGTAATGTTGCTGTCGGGCTAACGTTGGCCAGTAATGTTGACTATTCACAACAGTAACGTAATGTCTAGCCTCGGCAACTTGGCTGTTTTCATAATGTGAAATTGTAAAATCTTCCACTGAAAATCACTGCGGCTCTCTGGATCTTATGCTGGGTGCAGCTTGTTCAAACACAGTCTCTAAGCCTGCTCTTTGTAAACTTGTAATAATGTTAACCCCCAGCTGACGTGTTAGGAGATTACCTGAGTTAGATTCAAAAGTTCTGTTTCATGAACATTATTTTCTTTTCTCATTACATTTTCTCTTCATACAGGACTGGTGGTGCCATTAAAAGCAGAATATGCCTGGATGCTCTTCAGTCCATCAGCATGGAGGACACTGTGCATGACATTGTAGACCCAGAGTCAATCAAACCACCACTAGTGCCAGAAAAAATTCATGTCCAAAGTGAAGACGACATCATCGGTCATCCTGCATCCATCATTTACCATGTGTGTTTGTCTGAAAAATAAAGCTTGACAATATTTATGGAGTTATTACTTGTTTTTGATTGGCATATTGCTTTTGAGACATGCATGCCTAGACCCAGTGGGCCTCATTCATGAAACGTGAGCAGAACGAATTTGTGTGTAAACCGTTTGCAGATGGAAATTTACGTGCATCTCCACATTCATCAATATTTTAGTAGCTCCGATCTTTTCGTAGCTACTAACAAAATCTCCACATGCTGCTGACCACACGTAGTGCTTGTGTAAATTTAAGAACGCATATAAATAATGCTTGTCAATATTGGAAATTACAATTTTAATTCATATTGCGCTCTGTTATGTACACAATACGCAGATGCCTTTGAAACACGTAATATAAACATGACAAACGATTAAAAATATAATACATTTAGTTAAATTAGTTGGCAACTGGCAGGATTAAGATTCAGATTAAGCTCATAATTGTGAATTATCTATGTAAATCGACTCAATAGATGACGCGTTCTTTTCTATGGGAGATAGATCTTTGAGCCGCATCCTGCCTGCAGTTCTTAACGGTATTATTAAACTAATGCCAGAGTATATTAAATGTCTCTATGGCACACAACGGCAGGTAGAAGTAATGCAGGGATTCAGTGCGATTGCAAACATGCCAGGTGTCATCGGTGCCATAGACTGCACACACGTACCCATCAAGGCTCTATCCGGTGATGCATTTGCTGACATAAACCGGAAAAACTTTCATTCCGTGAATGTGCAACTGATCTGTGACGCAAAGTGTGTGTTGTTAAACGTTGTGGCACGGTGGCCTGGTGGGACGCATGACGCATTTATCCTGCGTAATTGCGCAGTTGGCATGCGTTTGGAGGATGGAGCTGTGAGAGACGGCTGGCTCATTGGTAAGAACCCAGATAGCAAAAAGTTATTGAATCAACATTGAAAATTGGTTTGGCATGTACGTTGAGATTACGTAGATGTCACAACGTTGTCGAACGTTGATCTTGCTCCTTGTGATCAACATGGAAATAATGTTGAATTTTCAACAAACCTAGACAATGAATCAACCTTGATTCAACCTTGACTAAACTATGTCATAAGCAACATTGAAAGAACATTTAACTGAACCAACCTTGATTCAACTAATCTAAACAATGAATCAGCCTTGATTCAGCCATGTTATAATCAACATTGAAATAAGGTAGAATTGTATCAACATTGTATCAACCACAAATTATACATTGAAAAAATATTAATTATTAAAGGGCCATTTCAGCATTTTTTTAAATTAATTTTTAATATGCCTCAAATAATGCCCAAAATAATCACTTTATTCTATATTTGAGTTTCACAGGGGGTATGCTAAAGTCATCTACTAGTGACATCACAACCATATGCCTGAATGGTCATGATGTCACTGATGGACAACCAAGTCGGGAGAAACCCCTACAGAACTATGAACAAAAGTGATTATTTTTGGCTTACATGAGGCATATTAAAAAACAGAAGTTTAAAAAAAAATGCTGAAATGGTTCATTAAGTATGCTCAATGCAGTCGTTCTCAAGCTTTTTATAGAGGACCCCACTTTATATGAACACTTATGGGGAGCCCAAAATGTATTATATTTACGCCATTAAAGATGTATATTCAAAAATACATTAGGGGCTTGCAGAGAAACCAAGGTTGAGAACAGCTGCTTTATGTGCATGCTCTATGAACGGAAACAGACAGACAAATTATCAATTTAATAATTTATTAAACACAATTTAAAACAACGCAGATCCAAAACAGAATAACAGTTTTAACAAAAGGTTCCTATTGGTCCATTGTAGTCACTGGTCAACTGTTGTCATTGTAGTGACTGTAAACCCACTGGCCTCAAACCCAAAACCATTTTGTGTCCATTAACTTTTCTGGAAGTCCTTCCTTGGCACCCCGCCACTTCTCTCGTGTGCAAAGCGCAGCCACTTCTGGACTTCACCCTCGAACGTCTTGTTAGTCATCTTTGATTCAGATTGACAAGCAGCCGCTGTTAAAAAGAAAGAAATACTTATTATAAAAGCTGCAGTGGTGACCAATGCCCTGTGTCCTTTTTAAAGGACAACTCCACCCTAAATCACTTCTAGGCTGTGTTTCTTACCTGTGATGATCCATAAATACTGTCCATAGGGTTTATTAGACACAAAAGAAGAAAGACGCCTTTATGTATGGATAACTGTTTGATTAAGTCATGAGGATTTATGACTACAATAAATCCATATATGGGCATTCCCAGATAGAGTAGGGCTTAATACTGAAGACAGCCATCTCATAGATGGGCATAAAAGGGAGTCCTACATCTTGTTCAGTTAAGTTGAAATGTATATGAATTTAATTCAATATCCATCAACCTGCCAACTCACCAAACAAGCAGTCCTGAATTAGCGTGTCCTTGAAGGCTCTCTTTGGTGCCTTTCCAGCCCAGTTAAATTTGCAGGCCAGGGCGTTCGTCATGACGGCGGCCAGCATTCGCCTGATCATGTCCTTTTCACTGGTCCCTCCAACCAATGACAGGCGAGTAATCTGAACAGATTAGAATAAATGCTTAGTGTACAGTCACATGTCAAATGAATAATAATTCATTTTATACTTAAAAATAAACCTTTACCTCTAATAAATCTTTACATCTAATAAATAAGATCATTAACATGTCTAAACCAAACAATACCAGCAAATTAGCTAAACAAATGGTCAAATTATCCCTCAAATCATTAATTTATAAAAACAGGATTGCATTTCACGTTAGATATGAACCATTCAACCCTTATTTTATGCTTTAACTATATAAACAAATATATTTTAAGACTTAAACACGTTTCAAAAATAACAGATCTAGGATTTAGAAGTCCTCCATAGAATCATCTCCAAATATTCAAAGGCCTGTACACATTTTCAAGATTTTCTACCCAAAAATGGCAGATCTAAAAGCTGTGTGTCGGTGTGTGTGTGCGTTTATATAAATTCCCCCCTATTGATTCCGGATGGGGACCCACATCGACGCAGGTCTCCATCCGGACTCAAAGGGGGTAAATTTACTAAAGCCATTTTTCATACTATTGAACTCAAGTTCAAGAAGTCATTCATCAATTGAGGGGGGGGTCATTTTAGGGGTGAACGACTCCTTTAAGCCTTTCTGAACTTGCTGATTGGCTATATTCATATGCACAATATTTCTATGGGTATGACAAAATAAACAATTGCTCACCATCTTTCGACGGACCGTTCCCTCCTTGAGTGCAGTTTCGGCCTCATTAAACTGCTCCTCGCTGCTGAGTGGAAGAAGAAAGGGGAAGGTCCCTTCTCCCTGTGGCTGGTCAGGGACAGCTACAGGAGCATTCAAAGAGGATTTGGCAATTTCAGCCTTAATCCACTGAATGTCCCGGGACATTTCCTTCACCTCCATCAGTATCTCTGCAAGAATCCTGGTGTTCTTGGTTGCAGCGATGTCTTTAAAAGAATAATTGGATTTATATTAAATGTCAAGGACAGATGATTCATTTTCAAATTAGAATGAGACTGAGCAACTGACTAACGGCATAAAGTGTTTGCACACATACCTTATAGTAACCATCTGGTTTAACTTTAAGCCTAAGGACAGTTTTCACAATGAAGAGAATAACAGTGATTCTTACCTTGCAACACTTGACTGGGGTCCCCTCCATGGAGTCGTCTGCGTGGTGTTTCAGCAGTTGAACCTTTAAAAAACCCACAGCATGACATGATGGCATCAGCATTACACATTTGACAGAGCAGGAAAAGGAAAAAAGGGGGAAGGGGTGTAAATGGGACAATATTTATTCTTTACCTGGACCGGGTGATCTGGTAGACCAGGTAGCAGACCCATGTGCGTAGCTGTCAAGATCTAAAAGCAAGTACACAAACACACATAATTGTTTACACTGAACACTGCTGAGGAAAAAACATATTAAAACAAATGAATAAATACATACGATTCGTTCCTGGCTCTGATGGCACAATGTGGTTGGGGCTGGACTCATGCATTGCCCGCATTTCTAGAGTAAAACAGAAAAAGGCCATTACATTAGCTCCATCCATCCGCTCCAATGGTCACCGAGAAGCCTGTGAAAGAGCCTGGGATGCTGATAGGACGCCTCCCTCAAAGACAAAAAGCAAGTAGAGCTGCTCAGGAAGGAGTTAGCCAGCTGCCTGGAAAACATTAACAGAACCCCTGCTTCCTGGCAAGCTGAAACTGATGCATGCAGTGTTGACTACTGTTGGGCCTACAGAGCCTGAGTGAGGCCTAGTGGACCCCATAAAGCCTGGTGACCCCTGTAAGGGCGCCAATTTGAGACAAAGGGAGTCCGTCCCGGACTCCATCTCCCAGCAGGCTTTGCGGTTTTCACAACCAGGTGATATGTCCGGCAGAGTCCAAACAACGGACTCTGATTGGCTGAGAGCCAGCGGAACTCACGTAAGGTCCCGCCTCCCAGCCGTGACGCCGATGCGGATATAAATATCCGCGAGACTCTGAAAACAACGCTTCCAGTCGTAACCATCGTTACCGTCGGAGGTACACAACAACGTTGCAACTGAACCACGCTATCTTTCCCTCGCTGGACGAGACTGAGATCCCCGTGCTTCACCTCAAATCCGGAATTATCACCAAGGACGCTGCCACAAGCTCCTTGCTGCCTGCAGAAGGAAGAAAACGGACGTTTTTTCTTCAGTAAAGTCGACACGCTGATTTCCCCCGCACCGCCGCCGAGGATCAGCCGCCGTTTGCCCGCGACTACGCGCGTAACGGACCCGTCGTTCCCGAGCCGCACGGAGCCGAGCCGGACGCACGACGAAGAGGACGCATATCAGCCGCTCACCCGCTACTGACCAAGTAAGAGGTTTAACGTCTGGGCAGAGTTAGGTTTTTATGGTTTTATATTTGTGATTCTTGTAACTGTGGACAAGCGGACCGCGAGTCCGAGTGCTTGCTTAGTATTGTTTTGTTTATCTGCTGCTCGCCTCCAGCCTCGCTCAGAGCGTGATACTGGAGCGTGTGTTTTTGACCTGCGCTGTGTTTAATTGCTGCTCGTGTGTGAAACGAGGGATTGCTTCCTATCTGTCCGTGTCTATAAGTCTGGACAGATAAAAGACAATCATCGTGACCCCCACAAGAGCCAGAGAGTTATCTCAGTGTTTGTGTCTTCCCTTCCTCTCTTTCTCTTCTCCCTCGCACACTAACCACACACACACACACCGACACGTACATTTCCCTTGCATAGTTCAATCACATTGGCTACACTGCAAGTAGCCATCTGTAGGAGACCACGTGTATGTTCTGAGCTGCCTCAGTCGAACTGCGCGCCTCTCCCATTTCTTTTGTGGTTGGAGTCCACACGTGGCGTGGAGTCGGCCATTGTTGCCCCCTCCTTTTCCCTCACACACACACCTTTCTCCACCCTCCTTTCTCTCTCTCCCTCACTCACCTACACACACACACACACACACACATATACACACACACATACACTCTCCCTCTCTCCTGATGCATGTGGTTTTGTTTATAGTGCAGTAGCTTGTAGTTGATAGTAGAGTTAATTATACATGGTTGATTGTTTGTTTGATTGGCATTTTGTAAAATAAACTCTATTGTATTTAAAGTACAGCTACTGTGGTGATTATTGTGTGTTTATACTGTGTCAAGCTGGTTGAGTAAGCCTGTGTTCGGATCTCACACCTTCAATTAATATTGAGACTGAGGATTTTGGTTATAGTTCCCTGGTAACAGGGTGGTGCCCCGAAATATTAATCTTGATTAATATTTGTAATATTTTATCAATAATTAATGATTATTATTATTATTATTAATAATCATTAATTATATAATTATAACCTGATTAAATTGACGAGATCCAACATTTTGGTGCCCCCTGTGAGGCTTATCAATATTACCAGCTTTGTCATAGTGTTTATGCACAATAATTTTTGATAGGAATGATAGTGGAAAGAAGAAGAATAATAATTTTGAATGGGTTTTAATTTTTAGTTTGGATTTTGAATTTTAAATTTAAGTTTAAACTTTTGATTTTGAATTCTAATTTTTAATTTTAATTTTAAATTTTGAATTTTGAATTCTAATTTTTAATTTTAAATTTTGAATTTTGAATTCTAATTTTGAATTTTAATTTTTAATTTTAATTCGGGTTTGAATTTTGAATTTTGATTTTGAATTTTGATTTTTATTATTATTATTGTTTTTCTTCTCTCCCTTTTTAATTTTCTAAGTTTTGCATTGCATTGCCAACGCCTTAGAGAGAGCTATTTATTGCGAGTGGTTAGTAGTTGTGAGCCGTCCCTCCCTTTTAGTCGTTTCATTTTGTCTCACAATACTAACATTATTGTCCACACAGGTGCCAAGTCACCTCAAAGCAGTTTGTGTTTAAAGTACACACGTGTGTAAGTCACAGGTCAAGCTTTCACCTGTGCAACTCAGATCAAAGCAATTGTTCTTTGTGTTCTTGTGTTTGTGCTTCCACAAACTTAATTAAGATGAGTCACCAGGGACTCTCATCGCTTGGAGCTGATGCTCCCCAGAGGCCAAGCGACCCAGCTCTGCAAGAGGCGGTCGCTGGCCTCCTCCGTCTCTCAACTGAGGAGAGAGACGACCTTTGCAGCTACGATATGAACAGCTGTGATAAAGCACTGCAGGAGTTGCTTGATTATGTTAACAACCCTGCAGGAAAGCCTGAGCGCACCATCCCGAGCCTGTTGGGAAGCATGGTCCTTCTCCAACAGCGCCGATCTCGGCTGTACGAGATACAATTGGAGAACAGTGTTCGGGTGATAGAAGCAGAACGGCAGAGTCTGCATCAAGAGCTCCAGGCTGCAAACGATCGTGTACGGGAAGCCAATAGGGCACCGTACGAGCAGCCCCAACGTGTCGCTGAGGGCGGACGTGAGGAACCACCGGCCAGCCATGTAAGTACGGCTGGCAGCACAGGTGGCCAGGATGTCCCAAACTGGACACCCGAACTTGAAGAAGGTCTTCCTTCAAACAGGCCCGGAGCACTCCTGCTCCGAGGACCTACAACTGACCAGGAAGAAGCTACTCGACTGCGAGCACAGCTTCGGGCCACACAGGTGAGAGAAGCCGAATTGTGCCAGAAGCTAAACACAGTTCAGCCCAGTATGCAGAGCCTGTCAGTTACCCAAGACCCACCAGTGAGAGGTCGAGTGGCTACTCAACCTGCCCTCTCTGATGACCTCATCGCCCTTGACACTTATCAGGCACCTTTGTCACACAGCAGGGGCACAAGTACCCTGCCACCCAGAGGTGAACCTCAATCATGTCTGAGTCACACAGCAGCTCATCTTGGTCAGAGCACGTCTCCACCGTGGGAGGGGGAGAGTACCCCCGTGCTCAGGGTGGTCACAGCGGCCACAGCATTCGTGCTGAGGACCCGCTCCCTCTGCGTAGTCTTCCACCATTTCTTGACGCATCTCCGTCCTCAGGCTGGACTCATCGTTATGACGATTTGAGTGACCACGGAGCATCAGAGGACTCGAGCGATTGGCCACACAGACATAAAGGCCTGCGCACAAAACAGCTCGAATCTTTTGCGATGGACATAGAACGATATGATCCTAGCAACAAAGACTCGAACATTGACGATTACCTTCAGGAAATCGAGCGCTGCCTGGTCGACCTGCCAAACGCCACATCACGAGAAAGGCTTAAGCTAGTTTGGAAGACTACAGCAAGGAGCGTCCATGCGTTCATGGAGACCCTACCACCTGACACCCGTGACCACTACCCTTCTCTTTGTAGAGCTTTGCGCGAAGAGTACGCCATGTACATGGATGAGACCTCTGCCACCCTTGGGGCTCTTGCGATCATCCAGAAGAAGCATGAGCCTCCGCGCGAGTACTATCGCCGGTTGAGGGCTGCGTATTTTCAAGGACGCAGCGCTCCTGGTCTGGAGGAGGACCGGTCTTTCCGCTCCCTTTTCCTTCATAACCTCCACGAGAGTGTGAGGTTTGACGTCACGATGCATTGTAGGACAGTTCACCTCTCAATGCAAGACATTCGCCGGTATGCGCAGTTAGTGTGGGAAACACGCATACGGCCGAGCCAGGGCCATGATCATGACCCCGACCCCAGAGTCTTGAGTATTCAAGCTCCACAAGAAGCCCACCTGGAACTGGAGGGCAGTGAGCTACCGCATGCTAACGCAACCGGTAGAGCAGGCCCTCAAACCCGCTGGATGCCCTGGCGGCCAGGCGACCAACAGTACCAGGGGGTGGACACCTGCCTTTTCATCCCCATCAAGAACCTCTCAAATCCAGACATGGGAACGCTTCTCAGCCGAAAGGCAGAGTGAGGTCTGAAGCGAGGCCCAGACATGGCAACCATGAGAGTAAGTGGGGAGGAAGTTTCCTCAACTCCCCCATTGAGGAGAACTTAAAGAAGGAGGTGGCAGACTGGGTCAGAAAGTGTCTGTCTGAAGCAGTGAGGGACATGGAAAAATCCAACCAGGTACAACCAAGGTTCACACTCCAGCCCGCGCACACTCCACTGGCTAACCCCAACCGTCTGGTGGGTCAAGCCAACCACTAACCACTCTATCTTTTCCTTTTCTCACTTTCTCTCTTGCCTTTTCCCTTTTATTAGTTTTGCAAGGTCAAGGTATCACGAGAAAAGGTTATCTCAATGTGTGGTTTTATATTTTATTTTATTTTTTTTTTTTCTCTTAAGTTAACCTAGTTAGAGATTCATCTGCCCAGATGTTGCCTCGTCTGCCCAGACAAAACCTCTGAACACTTGGTCACCTGAATGAACATGATGAACTGTTTAATCCATTCACTCAACTCAGGCACATGGACTGCGGAACCCCTTTCCGGGTCTCCTGGAATATGGACGGCAAAACCCCTTTCCGGGTACTCAGGAATACGGATTACTACCCCATCCTTCATCCACGGGAAGATAGACTGCCACCATCGGTTTGCTTAAATCACAGAGACTGTTCGGCCCTGGATTTGCTCTGAACACTGCGGCCAGCACCCCACTCTTCAGACCAAAGGGGGGATTGTTGGGCCTACAGAGCCTGAGTGAGGCCTAGTGGACCCCATAAAGCCTGGTGACCCCTGTAAGGGCGCCAATTTGAGACAAAGGGAGTCCGTCCCGGACTCCATCTCCCAGCAGGCTTTGCGGTTTTCACAACCAGGTGATATGTCCGGCAGAGTCCAAACAACGGACTCTGATTGGCTGAGAGCCAGCGGAACTCACGTAAGGTCCCGCCTCCCAGCCGTGACGCCGATGCGGATATAAATATCCGCGAGACTCTGAAAACAACGCTTCCAGTCGTAACCATCGTTACCGTCGGAGGTACACAACAACGTTGCAACTGAACCACGCTATCTTTCCCTCGCTGGACGAGACTGAGATCCCCGTGCTTCACCTCAAATCCGGAATTATCACCAAGGACGCTGCCACAAGCTCCTTGCTGCCTGCAGAAGGAAGAAAACGGACGTTTTTTCTTCAGTAAAGTCGACACGCTGATTTCCCCCGCACCGCCGCCGAGGATCAGCCGCCGTTTGCCCGCGACTACGCGCGTAACGGACCCGTCGTTCCCGAGCCGCACGGAGCCGAGCCGGACGCACGACGAAGAGGACGCATATCAGCCGCTCACCCGCTACTGACCAAGTAAGAGGTTTAACGTCTGGGCAGAGTTAGGTTTTTATGGTTTTATATTTGTGATTCTTGTAACTGTGGACAAGCGGACCGCGAGTCCGAGTGCTTGCTTAGTATTGTTTTGTTTATCTGCTGCTCGCCTCCAGCCTCGCTCAGAGCGTGATACTGGAGCGTGTGTTTTTGACCTGCGCTGTGTTTAATTGCTGCTCGTGTGTGAAACGAGGGATTGCTTCCTATCTGTCCGTGTCTATAAGTCTGGACAGATAAAAGACAATCATCGTGACCCCCACAAGAGCCAGAGAGTTATCTCAGTGTTTGTGTCTTCCCTTCCTCTCTTTCTCTTCTCCCTCGCACACTAACCACACACACACACACCGACACGTACATTTCCCTTGCATAGTTCAATCACATTGGCTACACTGCAAGTAGCCATCTGTAGGAGACCACGTGTATGTTCTGAGCTGCCTCAGTCGAACTGCGCGCCTCTCCCATTTCTTTTGTGGTTGGAGTCCACACGTGGCGTGGAGTCGGCCATTGTTGCCCCCTCCTTTTCCCTCACACACACACCTTTCTCCACCCTCCTTTCTCTCTCTCCCTCACTCACCTACACACACACACACACACACACATATACACACACACATACACTCTCCCTCTCTCCTGATGCATGTGGTTTTGTTTATAGTGCAGTAGCTTGTAGTTGATAGTAGAGTTAATTATACATGGTTGATTGTTTGTTTGATTGGCATTTTGTAAAATAAACTCTATTGTATTTAAAGTACAGCTACTGTGGTGATTATTGTGTGTTTATACTGTGTCAAGCTGGTTGAGTAAGCCTGTGTTCGGATCTCACACCTTCAATTAATATTGAGACTGAGGATTTTGGTTATAGTTCCCTGGTAACAGGGTGGTGCCCCGAAATATTAATCTTGATTAATATTTGTAATATTTTATCAATAATTAATGATTATTATTATTATTATTAATAATCATTAATTATATAATTATAACCTGATTAAATTGACGAGATCCAACACTACTTTCAGTGCTGGAAAGTCAGCAGACAAACTTTAACTCCCTTCCTCCCCCAATCAACCTGTTGGAACCCAACACCTTTGTTTGTGAGGGCAAGGGTCAAGCTAGCCTCACCACCACATGACTAGACACTGGGAAGATGGGCAGAGCATGGGACATAAAGATTATGGCAGACCTGGACCACCAACCTGCGACCAGACCTTGTGCCTTAAAATTAGTTTGACCTTAAAACCATCTGTGGGAGGAAAAACAAAAATACAGATAAATGTGGCAGTAAAATTAATCAAAAACCATCAGATAAATAAAATACTGACAGGGAGCATTTTACTGGATTATGTGTAATTTGTGGTACTCTAAGACCATTTTGCTAATAATACTAAAGTAACGTTTTGAATGCAGAGCTTACTTGTGATGAAGAATTTTAATTATGTGATATGACTACGGTAAAGGGACTGAATACACCATAGATTACTATTATTAGCACCTATGACAACAGTATATTCAAAATTCAACTCAATAAACACCTTGAAATACATTTCAACACACATTTTAAATTCTTTACATTGCAGAAATTACCTTTCTTCAGCCAAATGCTGGACAAAGAATTCTTATCTGTCAAGCCACACTCTAATGTTTCTCCATCCACGTCACTGTCTGAAAGAATTGAAAGAGAGAAAGACAGAGAGTAAAATAGTCACTTTTCTAAACATACAAAAAAGCACGAAGTGAGTAAATTTACTACATCTTGAACAATAAGCAAAATTAACTTTATACGTACTGATAAGCTTCACGTCGCGTCCATAGCAACGGTAACTATGCAGCGAAGCCACAGCCTACTTAGCACTGTACTTCACACTGAAAATTTCCCATAACAGTAAAGTGAGATATGGTGAATAGGACTTCACCTCTTGCTGCGGCCCTGCAGCTAACTGCCGCTTTAGGTGAGACGCTCACCCATGGTTAGCTCTATTTTCCGGTGCGCAGTGCGCACCACTACTAACGTACTAAAGCTGTCAATTTCAGCGTTACAGCGAAAAACCTTCTTACACGTACATACATCTGTTAACTTGCAAACTCCTCTTTGTACGGACTCTGCTCCGGTTCATTCATTTGTGCCCCGACAGCCGCTGCGCTCTCTCTCGGTCACACACACAAGTCCGTGACTGTTGTTCCAGTCTGTATTAAATAGCTTCAATTATATATCCCACACTGATTAAAACACTGACTTGTGGTTATCTTACAATATTACCCAAATGATGAAATTAATATATTTAACAGTTAACTCAGTACCTAAGGCGGTTAGGGACACTTTCGTACAAAGAGGTACAAATCCGGACTCTCAGACAAAGAGGTACAAATCCGGACTCTCAGGGGGCATTTTAGTCACCACATCTATGTTAAAAAGCCGCGAAATGAGAGATGAAAACGCACAGATAACAGGGGTGCTGTTCAGAGGCCCCAAGTTAAATTTACTGATAGGCCACCGCGAATAGGTGCGTTTTCAGCTGTGATTTAAAAGAACTCAGAGTTTCAGCAGACCTACAGTTTTCGGGGAGTTTGTTCCAGATATGTGGAGCATAGAAACTAAATGCTGCTTCTCCATGTTTGGTTCAGACTCTGGGGACGGAGAGCAGACCTGCTCCTGATGACCTGAGAGGTCTGGAAGGTTCGTAACGTACCAGCAGATCACAGATGTATTTTGGTCCTGAGCCATTTATAGCTTTTAAAACCAGCAGGAGTATCTTAAAATCAATTCTCTGGCGGACAGGAAGCCAGAGGACCAGTAGGACCACCCGTTGGTCTGTAGGCCAACTTTGGCCCCAGAAATCTCCATATGTATGAAAACTCATAGACTCTAAGACTGTTTGTGCCCAACAGGCCAAAATTGGCCAACTCGGCCATACGACCACTTACAGCCACAAATCTGGTATCTACGGAAAGGTCTCACCAAGCCGAGTCGCCGAGCATTGGAACGATGCGCGTGGCCCCTTCCTGCGGGGAGCTAGGGGGCGATAAAGTTGGGATTTTTTAGATATTTTAAAGTGCCATAACTCCTCGGCGGAAAGGGCCAGTCGTGTGAAAAGGATGTTTTCGTAAAGCTGGGAACAAGCTGTTATACATATCCCGAGCACATATGTGTACGCCACCTAGGTGGCGCTCTTCTGCAACACCTTCAACGGTAGGGGATATGGCCACGAGACGCATATTTCCCGAAAGCCCCTGACCAGACGAACGCGGTAACACCAAACATTATATGCTATAACCACCGTAATATTAAAATATATTCATTTTTAGTCCTCGTTGCCATAGCAACCACAACCTCTAGGCTGAGGGAAGGGGAGGGGTGCCCATTAGAGCGGCCAATAGGGAGCGTTACCATTCCAAAATGCAACATCTATACAATGTCAAATTAGCGTAGACAAATTCAGCGTTGAAAAGACGTTATCAATACAATGTTAAAACAACGTTGGTAAATCCAATGTAGAAAAGATGTCATTGATAAAATGTCAAATCAACGTTGGTAAATCCAATGTTGAAAAGATGTCATTGATAAAATGTCAAATCAACGTTGGTAAATTCAGCGTTGAAAAGACGTCATCGACACAACGTCAAATCAACGTGGTTAAATCCAACATTGAAAAAAATAACATTGATACAACGTCAAATCAACGTTGGTAAATCTAACGTTGAAAAGATGTCATTGATAAAATGTCAAATCAACGTTGGTAAATTCAGCGTTGAAAAGACGTCATCGACACAACGTCAAATCAACGTGGTTAAATCCAACATTGAAAAAAATGACATTGATACAACGTCAAATCAACATTGGTAAATCTAACGTTGAAAAAAACGCCATCGATACAATGTCAAATCAACGTTGGTAAATTCAATGTTGAAAATACAACATCTATTCTAAATTGATTCAACATCAGCTTTTCAATTATTGGTATGGTAACTGTAAATAAATATTGAATCAACGCAGCTTTTTCAACCTCAACCAACTATTAACCAATCTGACCAAAATTCAATGTTGAATAAACGCATTTTGCTATCTGGGAATATAGCCTGCATAATTCCATGTGTGTGTTATATATGGACTTACCCTTCTATATCCATAGGGGATAGGGGTTACTGCACTTCTCCCAAAATGATTTCAATCTCCGCTTCGGAATAATTCTTTTATTTCTTTCTCTTTCTTTCTTTCTTTCTTTGCGCCATGACTGACAGGTCGACAGGATGCCACTACACCTTAAATGGTGGTCATTGGCAATTCATGGGCGGGGTTTTATGCTAATAGCTGATTACCAGGAGCGTGCTGTCACTTTACGATGGATTGGCATTCATGATCATACACACGTGTTTATGATCAGATCTGAGTTTCCCGCGGCGTTCATGAATCCGGAGTAGGTTTTTAGTAGCGTAGGCTTTTATGTGCAAATCTACGCACAAATTTACTAACGTTTCATGAATGAGGCCCAGTGATTCCAATTTCTTATACTGAAGGTTAGTTTCTTAAACTAGTCCGAAGGGTATTTCAGTAAAACAGGGTGAAGTGCTATGTTTGTTTTGACATTCATGCAATTAGAAACAAATCACTTTAGAAAGAAACTTTATTAGATAAATAATGAAATCACAAATATTTTGAACAATATTTAAAAAGAAAAATCTATGTACAGAATTGCACCACACTGAAACTATTTACAGTTTACAAGGGTAACAGCAGCTACACCCTCCTGGGAATGAACCCCAACCGTGGGCATTTCCCTGCATCTCTTGCAGATGCACCATGAGGGCTGGAGTTGGACAGGAGGTGCTGTTGGAGGAGCAGCAGAGGCTGACCGGCTGAGGACATCAAAGATGAGGCTGGGGTCCCGTGCCAAAGTTTGCTCCAATATGTGGCGTGCCTGATGTACATCCAAGCATTGAATTTGCTCCTAGCAATTACAAGATAAAGTATATACTAGTAAAAATGATGTTTACTGAGGCTCATAACATCCATAGCTAAACAGCTAACAACTGTTACTTTAGATACAATGATAATTGTTTGTGTTTAGAACCAGACTATTACTACTGAGACTACTTACACGTTCAAATGCAATCCTCTGCAATCTCAAATGTTCGACTCGAGGAACGTCATCTGCACCAAGGTCATCGGGTGTTTGGCCCACACGATGCCTTCTGCCCCGGCGTCCACAGCCCCGGCCCCGGCCTGATCCACCTCGTCCACGCTCTCTCGTCTACCCGTGCTCGTAGAAGCAGCTGTTGGGGTGTACTCTTCATCTGAGCCCAGTGTCTCAAAACTCTAACCATATCTGTGTGCCTAATCCAGCTGTGTGGAATGTAGTTCATGTTACGTTTTTACCGATTCAAGCGCCATGTTGTTTACCTGGCCTCTTCAGTCGCGTGCACGCCAGCCTCCTCTGGGGGAGGGACTTTGGAGGCAGGGCAGGAGTGCAGCGGAGAGGGAGGGGGAGGGATCTGAAAGTTGTACTTGTTCAAATTTAATGCTAGGTCCTCTCTCTCCTCAGAGTTACCAACTGCACCTTTAAGTGAAAAAGCAAAATTAACTGCTAAAGTCTAACTTAGAGACATCCTGAACACACAGCTAGACAGCATACACGCACAGCAGCGTGGTAGTGCAAAAACAAAACAAGCTAAAGGCCACAGTTCAAATTAATGTTCAAAAAAGCACAGAACAGACAGTGCAAGAGATGTTGGGACACAAGAGGGCACAGCCTAGACGAATGTCCAGCAAGGGATGTTAATGCAACCAATGCAGAAAAAAGGACATGATGCTAGACTTTGTAGGTCTAAAAATCTGCATAAAGTGAACATAGCTACAGTATTGACACTGAGCCTTCCTGGGCTCAGTGGGGACAGTGACGATCCCTGGATGACAGAGGTAAAAATAAATAACAGAACAGTGTTCAAAATTGACACTGGTGACAGCCGTACCCAAAATACTGTAAGACAAGGGCCAGCACAGTAGGCCAATCAAGCCAAGCATGATTAGAGGACTGCAAGATGCAGGAGTGACATTGAATGACAAGTGTGAGTTTTCAAAAAGCACAATTAAGTTCCTTGGGTAAATCATCAGAGCAGCAGGGGTCAGCACAGACCCCATCAAGGTGAGCACTGTCAAACCTATGAAAGAGCCCAGAAATGTGATACAAAGAGAAAAGTGAGAAGCTTTTTCGGGATGACAAACCACCTTGGGAAATTCATGCCTCACCCAGCTGAGAAAACTCATCCACTCAGAGAGCTGACAAAGAAATCGAACATGTGGGTCTGGGGCCGCAACAACAGCTGGCCATCGACAGCACAAAGGAGGACCTGCCTACTCCTCCAGGTCTAGCTCTGTATGATCTAAACGCTGACACGCTCATCTCTGCAGATTCCCCATCATATGGGATGGGCGCTGTTCTCCTCCAGCAGCGAGACAACACAACAGAGTGGAAGCCAGTAGCATATGCTGCAAGGGCGCTCAGCAGTACAGAACAGCGATACGCCCAGATGAGGAAGAAAGCTCCCGCTTCCACATAGGCCTGTGAGAGGTTCGCAGAGTTCCTCATCGGGAAAAACTTCCACATAGAGACTGACCACAAACATCTTGTTCTGCTGCTGGGCTCGAAAAGCCTTGATGAGCTGCCACTGCACATCCAGTATCTGTGCTTGTGCCTCAAGAGATTTTCCTACACTATATCCCATGTGCCAGGGATAGAGATTGCTACTGCAGATGTGCTATCCTGAGTGCCTAAAAACAGCACATCTACGGAGCTGACGGAGGAAGAGATTGACTTGTACGCTGACTCCATCATAGCTAGCCTGACAGCAATGAGAAAAGACTCAAAGAAATACAGACACAACAGGACAATGACGACATACTGTGACAGATAAAGCAGTATTGTGCAGAAGGATGGCCAGACAAGTTTTAAGTAGGCCGTATGTTCCAGCCATATCTGCCATTTCAAGATGAGCTGACAGTTCAATGCGGATGGCTACTCTACGCCACCATTGCTCAGAGCAGACATGTTAGCCAAGCTGCATGAGGGTCATCTTGGCATAATAAGTGCAGGGAGAGAGCTAAGAGTTCAGTATGGTGGCCCGGACTCACCAAGGAACTGACATAACTGATAGAGAGCTGTGACACATGTGCTAGAGAGAGAACAAACATGAGAAACAATACCCACTGAGTTCCTGCCAAGGCCGTGGTCTACAGTAGGAGCAAACCTGTTCCAAATAAAGGATAATCAGTATTTAGTCATTGTGGATTATTATTCAAGTTTTTCTGAAGTGGCCAAACTAACATCAACAACGTCAGAAGCTGTGATCAAGCACGTCAAGTCTATCTTTGTTCATCACAGCATACCAGAAGTGGTGCAAACGGAAATCCAGTGATCCCTATCTAGCCCTGATGGCCTACCGCTCTGCTCCTCTGGCCAATGGACACAGACCCTCAGAGCTACTGATGGGGAGGAAAATTCACACGACAGTTCCTGTCCTTCCCTCCCACCTCAACCCATCATGTCCTGATATGGAGGACTCATACCTTGTTATGGGTAACCTAATCATCTAAGTGAAAAGAGTGTTCTTATTCATATATTAAGGTTATATGGTTTGGTAATACTTTAATTTATACTTGAAGTCCCTGACTGTTAATTGTTACAGCTACATAAATAGTCATACACTTTAGAAATAAGCACTTTCTGGGAAACTGTCTGGGAAAGGGAGATGTAGAGATGGGCCCTGCTATTCCAGCTAGGAACCTTTGTGATGTATGTTGTAGCAGGAGAAACTAATAAACAGGTTGCTTATGGGACCTGCACCTGGTTGGCGTGTCTCTGATGTGCTCCGTGCCTCCCAAGGTTTTAGACGTACCTAAGAACATTCTAACACACGTCATTGAGCAGGAGGTTACAACCTCCAAAATTTGAATTCATCAGTGTTATCAGTTTACGTACCCATTTCATTTGTATTATTGCAGGTTTGCTTAGATGTTGCATTTTTTTTAGTTCAGATGCACAGTGGGGTGGCTGTAATGATTATTTCAGTATGTGGTTAAGGAACAATTGACTGAATGTCTTATGCTGTGTTTTTTCCTGAAAGGGAAGTTGGATGGTTTTGTTAACTACATTATATTGGAGCCTATATGTTTTAAGTATTAAATGATTACGACAGTCTCCACATTATTTTGTTGAGTTAATACTTTTCCACTGTGGAACTATTAGTTATTTAACTTGAAAACATTTAACTTTTTTACCAGAAAAACTTTACAACTGAAAAGCATTATCTATGTGCACAGAGGTCTGCACTAACTCTGTAACACAAGGTAAGTTTATTATTTTTGACATTTTACTCCTTTACTGTCATGCCAGCTGTTATGTTTGTGATGTGCAGCCAGTAGGTAAAAGGATGGGAAACCGTTAGTATTGTCTTTTTGTACAGGGTTGGTTCAAAGTCTGGTATTCATTGCTCATGGGCCCTGTTTATTTTACCCAATAGAACACAGACACTGAGGCCAGCAGGTCCATGGAGCAGTGTGTGATGCGGCGTGTGCCCTGAGGAGGGATTGTGCAGATCCACCAAATCCTCCTCTCCACTCTGGCTGAACTTGCCATTGCTGATTCTGCTCTAGCCTGGTTCACATCATACCTGACAAATCGCACCTTTCTGGTCACATGGAATGGCTCCTTGTCCAAACCCTGCTTTCTGGAAAATGGTGTCCCTCAAGGCTCATTATTAGGACTGCTTCTGTTCTCACTATACACTAGATCAATAGGCTCTGCAATCACATCACATGGATTCTCTTACCACTGTTATGCAGACAACACCCAACTGTTCCTCTCTTTTCCCCCATCCTCCTCCAACACCCACGTTGCAATGCGCATCTCGGAATGTTTAGCAGACATCTCCGCTTGGAAAGCTGCGCATCACCTCAAACTCAACCTTAGTATAACTGAACTCCTCTTCATCCCAAGGAAAGACTGCCCTCGCATGGACCTGTCAGTCACTGTCGAGGATGTCAGGGTAATGTCTTCGTCGACTGCGAGGAACCTGGGCGTAATCCTCATCGACGGACTGTCCTACACCCCCCGCATCTCTGCTGTAGCCAGATCCTGCAGATTTGCCCTCTACAACATCCGCAGGATCCGGTCTTTCTTCACAAAGGACGTAACACAACTCCTGGTCCAAGTGCTGGTCATCTCCCGCCTGGACTACTGCAACTCGCTCTTGGCTGGACTCCCAGCCTCTGTGACTTCACCACTGCAGCGTACCCAGAACGCTGCAGCGCGCCTCGTTTTCAATCTACCCAAATTCTCCCATGTGACCCCCCTCTTCTATGACCCCCACTGACTTCCTGTTGAGGCCTGCATCCAACTCGAGACGATAGTGCTGGCCTTCAAGGCCGCCAATGGAACTGTGCCTGTCTACCTCCAAACACCGGTCAAACCACACGCCCCAGCGAGAGCACTTCACTCTACTACATCAGCTGGCAGGCTGGTTCCGCCAACGCTGAGAGCAAACAAAGCCTGCTCAGCTAAGTCACGACTCTTCTTTGTTTTGGCACATCAGTGGTGGAACAAACTCCTGACCAATGTCAGGATAGCAGAATCACTTGCTATCTTCCACAACAGACTCAAGACTCATTTGTTCAGACTTCACCTCGACCCCACATACCATGACTTTGGACAAAAGCGTTTGCTAAATGCCCTAAATGTAAACATAAACCTGACCCAGAGAACATCTGTGTCCTGACTGGAAGAATGGAGGTCTTGCTTTATTTGGACTCTTGATTTGTTTGGCTCAGTGGCGTCACACCTGCGGGGGATGGGGGTGTTGCAACACCCCCACTTTTACAACAAGGTGATTTCACCCCCTCCACTTTTTCCTAAGGTATTAAACCGTTCGCCCGCCCTCACAGTGTACCAGCGTACTGAAATGGAGCACACGTCAGTCTCCCATATATGAAAACCCATTGGTCAAGTTAGATTGATTCACAGCCATCAAGCCAATCACAGCTATTTGACCAAACCCACTAGTCCCGGCCGCCCGGGAAAGTAAACACGTACATGCTAACACAGAGCTGCTGTCACTAGCTGCCACAGAGAGCAAACAGAGCAGAGGTTTGAAATGGTTATTTAACTAGTTAATAATGTAGAATTTTGTCTGTAAATAACTAAACTATCAGCTATCAACTGTCAGCTAATATTAAAGGAAAATGCCACCGTTTTTCCATACTATGTTCATCCCTGATGTTAGACGAGTTGACACATACCTCTCTCGCCCTCATGCATGCACTCAATCGCTCCAGCGCACAGCGCTGCTTTGCTAGCATGTAGCTTGGCCCAGTACATTCCTTCGGTCCTAAACGGGGGTGAAGTTAGAAGCGACCAAGCACTTCCACGTTTTCCCTATTTAAGTACGTTTACATGAGTAGTTACATGACCCAAGTATGGTTACACAAAATGAAACATGCCAATTTTCTAAGCGGATAAAAAGGATAACTATAATGTATGGCGGAATAACACCTGAGAGCACTTCGTCGTCGGCGCAGTAATATCATCACTCCTATGAGTAGGAGAGATGCTATTACTGCGCCGACGACTACTCACGTAACCGTACTTAAATAGGGAAAACGTGGAAGTGCTTGGTCGCTTCTAACTTCACCCCCGTTTGGAACTGAAGGAATGTACTGGGTCAAGCTACATGCTAGCAAAGTAGCGCTGCGCGACGGAGCGATTGAGTGCACGCACGAAGGCAAGAGAGGTATGTGTCAACTCGTCTAACATCAGGAAAGAACATAGTTCAGTATGGAAAAACGGTGGCGTTTTCCTTTAAGCAAGCCAGGTGGCAAACAAAGTTAATGCAAGCCAGGTAAAGTTAATGGTAACTGACAGTTTTCTAGAGACATCCACTGATTTTGATATTATTCAACATTATCATTATTCTTTTTGTATGAATCCAATCCAATCCAATCCACTTTATTTATATAGCACAATTTTAAAATGAACACAAAGTTCCCAAAGTGCTGTACAAAACAATAAAAGCACAACCAAGGCACAATGAACCAATAAACACAATAGGATAATAAATTGTGATAAATTACAATAAGTTAAAATAAAATAAGATAAAAATAAGATAAAATAAAAATAAAATCAAGTAAGAAAAGCAGTTAAAAAAAATATAGACATAAAAATCAACATAAAATCATAAAATCATAAATCCTAAAAATCACACCACCGTCACACTAAGTGGTGTCGAAAGCTAAAGAAAAAAGGTGGGTTTTAAGAAGGCTTTTAAAATGTGACAGTGATGAGGCCTGCCTAATGTGCAGTGGCAACTCATTCCAGAGTTTAGGAGCTGCCACTGCAAAAGCTCGGTCCCCTCTGAGCTTAAGCTTAGTTTTTGGTACCATCAGTAGTGACTGGTCAGCTGACCTGAGGGACCGGCTAGGTGTGTAAGGGTGTAATAATTCTGTGAGATAAAATGGAGCAAGGCCATTGAAGGATTTAAAAGCAAATAAAAGAATTTTAAAATTAATCCTAAAACGAACAGGCAACCAGTGGAGTGAGGCTAAAATGGGGTGAATGTGGTCGAACTTTCTGGTGCCAGTTAAAATACGTGCAGCAGCGTTCTGAACTAATTGCAGACGAGCAATGGAGGATGCACCAGCCCCGAAATAAAGTGCGTTGCAGTAGTCTAGGCGGGAGGTCACGAAGGCGTGTATCACTGTCTCAAAAAGACGTCCGTGAATGATTGGTTTTATCTTTTTTAACTGCCTTAGCTGGAAGAAGCTTGATTTAACCACTGCTGTGATCTGGCTGTCAAATTTTAGTTCAGCATCCACTTTGACCCCTAGGTTGTTCACAATTTGTTTTCGATGTTGTGCTAAAGAACCCAGTTCAACTAGGGGGGTCATGGAGGTGCCACCAAAGACAATGACTTCTGTCTTTTTTTCATTAAAGTTTAAAAAATTCAAGGACATCCAGGCTTTGATGTCATCTAGACAGTCAAGGAGTGGCTTGACAGAGGAGTCTGGTTTTGTGAGGGGGACATAGATCTGGGTGTCGTCTGCATAACAGTGAAAAGAGATGCTGTGTTTCCTGAGGATAGAACCAAGGGGTAATAAATATAGGGAGAACAAAAGAGGGCCGAGCACAGAACCCTGTGGTACCCCACATGAGAGGGGAGCAGTGGAGGACACAGAATCGTGGAGGGAGACACAGAAGGTTCGATTTGACAGGTAGGACCTGAACCATTCAAGCGCTGTGCCGCTGATGCCCACCCACTGCTCCAAGCGAGTGATCAGAATGTCGTGGTCCACTGTATCGAAAGCTGCAGTTAAGTCTAAAAGTACAAGAACAGCACATTGACCAGAGTCAGTGACTAAGAAGATGTCATTAAAAACTCTTAAAAGTGCTGATTCAGTGCTGTGCAATGTTTTAAAACCGGATTGGAAAGTCTCAAGAATATTATATTCGTTTAAAAAATCCATGAGCTGACAATAAACAATCTTTTCTAGGATTTTAGACTGAAAGGGCATTTTAGAGATGGGTCTGAAATTTGTCAACACAGTGGGATCCAGCCCAGGTTTCTTTAAAAAAGGTTGCACAACGGCATGTTTAAAATTTTTTGGGACCACACCAGAGGACAGACTGCTATTAATAATTTCAAGAAGAGAGGGTCCAACCGTCTGGAAAACTTCCTTAAAAAGTCGTGAAGGGACGATATCAGCAGGAGAACCTGAGGGTTTCAAATGTTTGACAATATCCTGAACAAAAAGCAGGGTCACAGGTTCAAATGTGTCCATTTTAGCAGCACAAGGTTCAAGGACAGAAGGATCAATGGCTGGAGGCGAAACAAGAGCTCGCAACGAAGCGATTTTGTCAATGAAAATTTGAAGGAAATTTTCACACATTTCAGGGGACGGCTCAAGGCCAACGGTCTGTGGTGCATTCAGTGCAGAGTTTATGATTTTAAACAACACACGCGGCTGGTGGCTGTTTACTGTAACAATATCAGAGAAGTATTTTCTTTTTGCCTCTTTGACAGTATGCTGCAAAACGGAGCTGTGGTGAGCTGGTGAAGGGTCAGTGCTTATTGTAGACGTCGGTAGGGAAAAGGAATGAGGTTGGTGGTTGTATGATGTAGATAGTCAATTGCAAGCATGGTTGACCGCATGTTGCAAGTTAGCTGCTAACATACGGCCACCCAACTTATTTGGATGGAGCCCGTCTCTGCCATACAGGGAGGGGCGGTTCCAAAATAGGTCAAAGTTGTGGATGAATCCAATATTGTGTTCTCTGCAGGCAGACTGGAGCCAGGTGTGTAAAGAAAGGATCCGGCTAAAGCGCCCAGAACCACGCCCTAACGTGGGGATTGGTCCGGAGACAAAAACCGTTTTTCCACAGCTGTTTAGTATTTTAATAAGGCTGATGAAGTCAGCTTTTGTCAACTCTGACCGTTGTCGAGCTGTGTCATTAGAGCCGCAGTGGAGTATGATTTTTGTGACTGTGGGGGGACATGAGTACAGGAGGTCGGGGAGTTTTTTCAGGATGTCAGGAGTGGTGGCTCCAGGAAAGCAGTGTGTGATAGCATTTGCGAAACGGATGTTACGGACTATAGAGTCTCCGATAATTAAGGCAGTGGGGGGAAAGAGGAGTGGGTGCCCGGCCGAGCAGGGCGGGAGAAGGGGCAGTGGCCACAGGTGCAGGCGGCGGTGGACCACCTGCTGGAGGATCCAGCACAGCCACCGAACCGGGAGCTCCTGTCGCTGCCGCTGGAGGATCCGACACAGCCGCCGAACATGGCGCTCCCATCGCCGCCGCTGGAGGATCCGAGACAGCCGCCGAAGATGAAGATGGAGGACTCCTTGCACCCACGAGAGGCGGAATCCCCATCGCCGCCGCCGGAGAACCAGACACAGCTGGTGGAAGAGGCGAAGCCGTCGTCATCTCCGGAGCCGCCACCGGAGGAACCCGGCCGGTGACGCCGCTCGAGTGCTGGAGCACAGCCTCCTTCAGTATCCTGCGCCGGTTAGCAGACGTCGATGAGCGGGGAGGTGGTCGTCTAGGCTGCGTTGTAGCCTGTCGGGGCGTCGGGACATCCACAGCCGGTGACGGAGGGGAGGCAGTGGAGTCAGATGGAGGCATTTCGAGTTCAAGGTGGGATGGAGTTGGAGTTGTTGTTGTGGCATCAGCCATAAAGGAAGAGGCAGCAGAAGATTGACTTCTTTTTCAAGTCAAGTTGTCATGTAAGTGGAGTTATGTGACAGGAGGGAAACCGAAAGCTAGCTTTCAATCCATAAATGCACTAATTCAATTTTATAGTAGTACATTTATATTCTTGCATTAATGCCATGTAGGTGTTCATTTACGTAACTTAAAGCTATTTGTTGGAGCTTAAACCTTCTTTTCAATGAAGAAAATCTCCTACATCAACTCATCCCTGTTAATGCTCTCAGAAACAAGAAAATAATGTAAATGAAGACAATGAAATTCAATAAAACTATTAAAATCTTAAATATTAAGAGGAATAAAATAGTACAATAAAGGCTAGGATGAAAGATTAGTTAAAACAGATTAGAACAACAAAATAAATGTAAAATAATTAATAAAAAGCAGATAAAAGAACAACAAAAGAAAGGAATGTTTCCTAATCAAAATCAAGGCTGTAGAGGTTTGTTCTAAGTTTACATAAAATATTTCAACACTTCCATGTTCAGGAATATTAACATTGAGTTCTTTATGTAGGATGTTTATGAGGAAGGGAAGTCCAGGAGTCAGGACAAAGGAGAGCATGGAGAAGATGAGGGAGAGAACAGGAGAGAAGTTAGAGAGAACAGAAAAGAAGAGGGAGAGAAGACAAGAGGGAGAGAACACAAGAGAAGAGGGATGGAACACAGTGTTCTTGCCAATTTCACTCACTCACACTTGTTCTTTAATAAAACATATAAATTAATTGCTTAATACCATGATATGTGATTGCTTGTGAATATATAATATCTTGGGTTAAAGAGCGTTGTGCTATAATGTACATTTTGAATGCAATGTTATTTGCATATCCTAGTGAAGAAAATCTAGGAATGCATTGCATTAGTTTTGGAGACTGAAACAGGGGCCAAAGGTGGTTGCGGTGCTCATGTGCTACCCCTAGATCTTTTAGAGGTTCTGACAAAGGTCCAGTTTGGGTAGCCACAGTTTTAAAGTGCTCCCCTGATGTGCTTCTGTTCCTTCTCCTTCCCCTCTGACTTAGTGGGCATGGTCTCAGCCCAATGGTTTAAGGTTCTGATGACCCCCAACTTGTGCTCCAGTGGGTGGTGAGAGTCAAACAGCAAGTATTGATCTGTGTGTGGAGGTTTTCTGTACACCTCAATGTTGAGGAGTCTGTCCTCTTCAGTGTGTACTGCACAGTCAAACAAGGGTAGACTGTCTCCTCTGATATCTTCCTGTATGAACTTAATGTTTTTGTCCACAGCATTTATATGCTCTGTGAAGGCTTCCACTGCCCTTGCTCTGATTTTGACCCAGGTCGTCTTCATACCTTATCCAATGGCTAGGAGCCATTCCTATGAAAGTAAGCAAGGCTCTGCTCTCATCTTCTTCCACGTACCAGTGAGTCCATGGCACAGCCGTGCTTCTATCTGTAGAAACTGTCGCTGTACTGGAAGTAGGTGGTCGTCAGACAGAGATCAACTAAGGCACAAATGTGGTCTGTGGTGAAGTTGGTTCTGCTGGACAGAGTGCTGTCCTGTAGCAGGCCTTTCTTCACCGTCTTAACTGCTTGTGTTGTGGAGGATGTATCTGTTGTAGCCAGGATTCAAAGAAGAATCGACGCAGAGACGGGGTTGCAAAAGTGGGAATCGTTTATTCTTGGGCTGACAAGTACTTATGTAGCTCAGGATCTGTTCATTGCTTACGTTGTTGTGTGGTGATGATCTGGACTGTTATCAAAATGTTCCTGGTGTCCTTGTCCTTGTTCTTCTCAGTGTTCTGTGTTTCTCAGTAAGTTTGTGTGCGTATGTGCATGTTTTTGCTCGTGCATGTGTGTGTGTGTGTTTATCTTGTGTTTCATATCTTGGTTGATTATAATAGACATAGTTGATCCAATCAGCATTTTTGTTTGGTGTGATCCACAAAAATATAGATTCTAAGCCTGTTCTTACTTCATTTCTCGCCTTAAATTCCTCCGGGATTCCTCTGGGTTGACCGATCGTATCCAAATAAATGTATGGATCAGCTGAATAGTCTCTTTTGACCCTGTCTAACATGTCATCATCAGTGATGTTAAGTAGCTCTCTCACACCCTTAAACACAACTTGTATAGGCATTTTCATTCTTACCAATGTGCAGAGACCAATCCAGCGTCCTGGGAGAGTGTTTAGCAGTGTGTCATTACCGCACATCCAGTAACTATCCGCCACGGCAGTTGATTGTACACCTACAAATTGATTGTTCGGCACGGTCATGGTTATATTGTTACACGTTTGATCTATTGGACCGGGGTTTTCAAACCATATGGGTCTGGTAGGGAAAATTGGTTTTATTTTAGCATGTGGAAACCAGGACAGTACCCAAGTTACATTACAATTAACGGTGGTATTACCTACGTTAACTCCATGCCAATCTCTACTGGTTTCTGAAAATCCTCCACTCGCAAAACATTCATACTCAGCATTTCGATCAATTTTATAATTGGTAGGGTGTTCGTTTTGATTCGTTGCCATTTTGAACTCAACACACACTTTACTGGCTTTGGCAGGTAATACACTAATCAAATTATGTATTTTCTGTGAACCATATATTAACCTACATTGTATACCACAAAATGGTAAGGAGAGAGGGCGGACAGCCCCTCGTGGCGGTACAAACCTTCCCTCTCTGCACTCCTTCTGTTGCATCCTGGCACATCCTTCAAAAGTATACTTTTCAGGGATAACTGTTGGAAATGTTGTTGGAGACCCGGCACAAACTAAACATTCCTTTGGAGTCATGTCTTTCACGGTGTACCAAACCCACTTATACCACCCGTTGTGTGTTGCTTGTTCCCATTTTCTATTTGTTATTGGTCTGAAACCCCTCTGAATTGCCTCATAGGGCCTTGGTTGGTCGTTCTGGTTAGTGTCGTCCTCGCTGTCCTGGTCGTTACCCCTATACTGGTCATAAATGTCATAGTATGATGCAGTGGTGGTTTGTGCTGTCGTCGCAACTACTTGTTCGGCGTTGATTGGTTTTCTGATCCTTATCGGTTTCATCTTAGTGGTTAATTTTGGTTTTGTTATCACAACTGATTTAGTAGTTACGCCTGGTTTGGTGGTTGTATTTGGTTTTGTTATCACAATTGATTTAGTAGTTACGCCTGGTTTGGTGGTTGTATTTGGTTTTATAGTTGTGGTTTGTTCTGCATCGCTAATCAAATGATGAGTTGTAGTAAGTTCAAAGTTTGTTTCTTTATTCAATGCTTTACCTATCTCCTCTATCCCTGCTACATCATAACCTGACCTTTGGCTCATTTCTCTGTTAACTTGGTTTGTAGTTGCATCATACTCATCTGATTCATGTCTTTTGGTTTCCTTGCTGTGCGGCCTTCCTGGCGGCTGCCCCTCTCGTTGTTGGCCCTCTCGTGAGTGTTTCTCGGGCGGCTTGCCCTCCGTTGGTTGCCACTCCTGTGGTCGAATCCTGGGCGGCTTGCCCTCCGTTGGTTGCCGCTCCTGTGGTCGAATCCTGGGCGGCTTGCCCTCCGTCGGTTGCCGCTCCTGCGGTTGAACCCTGGGCAGCTTGCCCTTCGTCGGTTGCCGCTCCTGCGGTTGAACCCTGGGCGGCTTGCCCTCCGTCGGTTGCCGCTCCTGCGGTTGAACCCCTGGCATCGCCCATGCCAGGCAGCTTGTCACCATCAGCAGGTACACCAGTAGCCTTCTGCTTGTCTGTTTTCTCTGGTACACTCGCATTCTGGTCAGATTCTTTCTCTGTTGTGGGTTGTGCCTTGGTGCAGTGATTCAGATGATACCACGTCATGCTTCCCTCCACCTGCACGGCTGTTGGCGTTGCCCGTACCACCGTGTAGGGACCCTCTCGTCTAGGTTGATGCCACTTTCTCCGAAAGACCTTGACGTAGACCTTGTCTCCAGGCACCACTGTGCCTTCCGTCACCGGACTGGATTCGGGAGCTCTAGTTTTTTCCTGTAGGTAGATAGCTTTGTGTATGGTAGTTAATTGCTTCATGTACTCTTTTAATTCTAATTGCAATTGTTCAAGCGGAGGTCCCTTATAGGGGCCTCTCAAATGGGGCGCAGGCATGGGCCGACCCGTAAGCATTTCATGCGGCGTCAAATGTGTGATTCTGTTAGTTTGCATGCGATAGCTCATTAGTGCAAGCGGTAAAGCATCTACCCAGTTTAGCTTCGTGCTCGCACAGATTTTGTTAAGCTTTGCCTTCAACGTTCCATTCACTCTCTCCACCATCCCCTGTGATTGAGGGTGGTAAACACATCCTAATCTCTGTTTGATTCTCAGTTGTTGTAAGATTCCTTTGGCTACTTTTTGGACAAAGGCTGACCCATTGTCTGAGCTTATTTCTGATGGTATACCAAAACGTGGAATTATCTCTCGTACTAGGAATTTCACAACAGTTTCTGACCCAAGGTCTTTTGATGGTGTTGCTTCAACCCAACGGCTGAATCGATCGATTATTACCAACATGTATCTTTTCCCGCGTACGGATTTTACCATGTCAACATAATCCATCACAAGATGTTTAAAGGGTCCTTCTGGTACTGGAATGTGCCCTACTGGTGTAGTTATTCCTTTTTTCACATTGTTTTGAGCACAAATCTCACACTGTCCCAACACCTCATCAACCATTGACTGTAAGTATGGCGACCAGTAACCTTGCTGCTTTATCTTCTTTATCACTTCCCCCTCGCACAGTGTTCCACACCGCGCAAGTCAGATATCAACACAGTCAACAATGACACTGGCGCAACCAACAAACCTTCATGAGACCGCCATAGTCCCTTCTCATCCTTAGACGCCCCTCTCTGCTGCCAAATGGTGTGTTCGCTCGATCCTGCCTTTTGTTGTATCAAAATAATGTCCTCTGGGGTGACAACTGGCTCTAGTGACACAACAGGTGCTAGAATGGCCACCTGGCTCTTTGTGACAAGTTTTGCTGCCTCGTCTGCTGCATTGTTACCTCGTATGACACTATCATTACCTTTTCTGTGTGCTTGACATTTGATAATGGCAAGTTTTGCCGGCTGCATCATGGCTGAAACCAGGTCAGTAATTTGTTCTTGGTGTTGGATTGGAGTACCGTCAGTTTTCTTAAACCCACGTTGTCTCCAAATTGCCCCATACATGTGACATACGCCGTGGGCGTATGCTGAATCAGTGAAAACATTTGCAGTTTTGCTTTTAGCCATTTTACATGCTTCTGTTAACGCTTTCAACTCTGCTAGTTGTGCTGAGCATGGTTGAGTGCAGCTTTCTGCTTTTGCTGTTTTGAACTCTTCTCTGTCCTGTTCTACAACAGCATATCCGGCATGATTTCCTAAATGATCCCTGAAACAGGAACCATCCACGAAATATGTTAAATCTGCGTTTAGCAATGGAGTTGATTCCAGGTCTGGCCTAAGTTTAGTGTACTTTGTTGCCTCTGCTACACACTCATGTGGTTTACCTTCAAAACTGAAAGGAATTGAATCTGCAGGATTAGTTGTTTGACATTTCTTTATCGTAATGTCTGGATATGTCAGCAAGGACATGTACTGTAGGCATCTTGCTTGAGTCAAGACAAATCTGCCTTGATCAACCAGCTCAGAGATTTTGTGATGAGTGTAAATGGTGACTGGATATCCCATCGTGATTGTAGATGCTTTATCATAGGCATATTGTACAGCAGCCAACCCCTGATAACATGGTGGCCATCCTTGGACCACATTATCTAGTTTCGTGCTGTAATATGCGATTGGTTGTTTTCTGCGTCCACTGCAAGTGTTCTGCATCAAAACTGCAGATGCGTATGTGTCATGTCGATTAGACACATATAGGAAAAATGGTTTGTCATAGTTAGGTACTGCTAACGCCGGCGCTGTTTGCATTTCCTGTTTGATAGTTTCAAATGCTACCACTGCTTCGTTTGTCCACCGCAATTGAGCATTTAAGGTCCCTGTTCCTGCCTCCTTTATGATTTCTCTCAGTGGTGCTGTCTTTACTGCATAGTCCTCTATCCAGTCTGAGCTGAAACCAGTCATCCCTAAAAATGTCATCATCTGTCCAACTGTCTGTGGTTGTGGTGCTTTCCCCACCCCTTCTAGTTGTGCTGGTGCTACAGATATGTCTCCATCAGAGATAACTCTTCCCAGGTAGTTAACTTGGGGTTGACAATATTGCAACTTAGCTTGTGAAGCTTTGTGTCCCCCCTCAGCTAACTTTTGAAGTAGCTTAACTGAATCTCGGTGGCAGTCGTCTAATGTTGGTGAGCAGATCAACAAGTCGTCAACATACTGTAATAGTGTACTGTTCATTGTTATGCCGTCCAGGTCTTGTCTCAGTATCTGATTGAAGATATGTGGGCTGTGTTTCAGTCCCTGGGGCATTCTCGTGTAGGAATATTGCTGTCCTCTGTACGTGAATGCAAACAAGTGTCTGGACTTTTCAGCTAGTGGAATGCTAAAAAATGCTGAGCACAGATCAATTACTGTGAAAAATTTAGCATTAGCTGGTATGTTGGTAAGCAGTGTGTGTGGGTTTGGCACCTCTGCTGGCCAGTCCTCTACTATCTCGTTTATAGCTCGCAAGTCATGCACTAGACGGTACTTGGACTTGTCTGCCTTTAGCACTGGGAATATTGGGGTGTTGCATGGACTTTGAGTTTCGACCAAAACTCCTGCATTTATTAACCCTTCGATGGTTTTATTTATGCCCTGTTCTGCTTCAGGTTTTAGTGGATACTGTGCACGTTGCGGTAGCTTCACGTTTGGTTTCAATTCTATTTTGATTGGATTAGCTGATTTTACGAGTCCAACGTCAGTTTCATGTTTTGACCACAATTGATCTGGAACGTGTTTGAGCATATCTTGTTTTAACACATTTTCAGTCTCTTTTATCACAGCCATCTGTGGTGTCTCACAAGAAGCTATTTTCACTTCTTTAGGTGTCGCGAGCATGGATATGCCGCACAATATTTTGATCATGGTCTCGTCCGGAGAGTGGAAAATGAGTGGGTTGCTCGTCTCTTTCCATTCTATTTTTGATGCGATCTTCATCATTGGACCTAGGTTTTTTGATTCGAAATTTTCATTCACCAACAACGTTATGTGTGGTGTGGTTTCTGGCACATTGTACCAGGTTGAGAGAAACGAGTTGGGGCTGACGCGCAGCGCTGCTCCTTCTTTTCCGATTATTATGTGTTCTGTTATTAGTTCAACTTTTAAATCTGCGGTCGCTTTTTCCCACTCATCCTCAAAAATTGTGCTACACGACGGATCGTAATACATAGTACAATGATACTCGGAGCGTGGTTTCTTAGCTTTTGGGATTTGGGTGCGGATGAACTTTTCCCACTTGTTGAAGACCTGGAACACTGGATCTGATATGTCCCCTAGCCAATACACACTTGCTGTATCTGCTTGTAAATTCATTTGAAAATTTATTCCTGAATCATCAATGTATACACCTTGCGGAGAGCACCAAATTTTCAATTTCAATTTACACAGTGCGTCCCTCCCAAGCAAATTTATCGGGGTTTGTTCAGACACTAACACTGGCAGTGTAGTCGTGCCATTCTTGATTGATAGTTGAACTGGAACCGTGATTGGAATCATTTGCATTTGTCCCGAGAATCCTACTGTTTTGACAAATCTGCCAGACATGGGGAGGTGTGAGGCGTATTTTGGACTTACACAAGTGTAAGTGGCTCCAGTGTCGACCATCATTGGTGTTGGTCTGCCCTCAATTTGAACCTCCAATATGAGTTCTTGAGTGGGAATGCATGTAAATAGTGATGACATCCAGTGTTATTTCTCTCACCTTGTCGGTGAAATCCTGTGAGTTTTTGATGTGATGTTAAGTGTTACCGACCAAAGGAGCTAGGATACTGGCTAAGTGCTTGGATATGTTTTAGGTAACTGATTTGATGCTGTTGATGATGGGTCTGAGTGGTGCTCCTTCCTTGTGTTTCTTGTGGAGTTCATAGATACATGGGATGGCAACCCCAGGGTACAGTCTATAATATAATGGCCTGTCAATGGTTTTGTCCCTTTCCGGTTTTTGCAGATATTCTATAACCTTCTGTTTGTAGCTACTGGTAGGATCTCACCTCAGAGTCTCATAGGTGTTAGTATCACTAAGCCGATCAGTGACTTTGGTCTGGTAGTCGGCTGTGTTTAGCACTACAGTGCATCTCCCTTTGTCTGCCAGCAAGATGGTAATGTTCCAGTCTCTTGAGTGATGCCAGGGCCTTCCTTTCCTCAGTGGTGAGGTTAGAGGGGGGTGTTGCCTACGATATAGCACTTAGAATTGCCATGACCCCGATGACTAAAAACCTTCATCAACATACTACTCTGGTATTGTGGTGTGTGTAAACGAGAATGATAGTGTTTCTAAAAGAGTACAACTGAGTGTGTAAGTAATTATGATTTATGGCTCAGACAATAGTGTGTGTGAGAGAGTATGCTTGGGCATGTAAGAAGGTATAGTTCTGTTTGTGGGAGAGAATAGTTGTACAATATACTGCTTGGATTATTGTTTTCACAGTGCCTTTATTTCTTTGTTATTTAAGAGATATAATATGTAATTATATTAGAATTTAAACATAATATGAAGTACTGTGAATTAGTGTTGCTTTCGTCAACGAAAATTACGACTAAATATCGTCGTCAACGAACCTTTATCACCTGAGGAAAACGAGACGCAACGAAAATGCTGGTCATGTGACAATAACGATAATTAAATATATAATGCAATATTGTAGACGAATAAAAACGAGACTAAATGTGGTTTACAAAATAAAAACTATGCTAAAATGTGTCTTCATTTTCGTTGACCAAAACGAGACGAGACGAAATGTTACAACAAAAATCCTGAACCCTCTGGGGTCGACGGACGCACCTGCGCGTCCAAATCACGTGACCGCTTTAAGACGAGGGAGCAGCGAGATGCAGCCTCACTGATTCTCCGTTTCAACTTGTGGCGAAAGTGCGGACTTCGAACTATATACCAGTTTTTAAATTGTGTTGATAGGACGAGTAAAACCGGACTTGTGATAAATAATGTACGCGGCGCTTTTTCGCGAATTTTGCCGCTACGTTTAGTGTGTGTTTGGTGCAGGAAGACACGGTAAAAACAGACTTTTCTCAGTAACGTTTCCGCAAACAGGAAGCGCTTGCAAGCAAAAAAAAAACACGTGATACCCCTTTCCTATTGGTGGAAAAAGCCACCACATCAACCAATCACAAAATTATATGGCAAATCACGTGATTTGGTTGCTGGGGAACGAGGAAGTTGTGGGGAGGGACGGCGAAGAAAGAGTGACAGCGATACTGACAGCGACAGAGACAGCGAGCTTTGAGAGTTGAGAGATTTGTGACATTTAGTGTGTTTGGAGTGTATAGATAGTGTGTTGTGTAGTGTGTTTAGTGTGTAGTGTAGTCGTTTTTTTGTTTTGTGTGTCAAAACAATGAGTAGACTGCTGAACGTGGAGCAGGCAGTGCAGCTCCTCACTGAGCTGTGAGGAGCTGAGGGAGGCCTGAGCCTGAGGCATTGCCTGCATTAAAATGTAAATAGTTACATATAACTTTGTAAATTTCAAAAACTTATGTACAAAATAAGCAAACAACAAATTACATTTGCATTCTAAGTAATAAAAAAGGTTTGTTAAACATATTTGTGGTTTTCACAGTAAAAAATCTAACTTTTTCCTACTCGGACTTTATGATTTTTGTGTGATTTTAGGTCCACTGTATTAATACAGTATGTCAAAATTGAAAAATAACTGTACAGTTACGTAAGTGAGGTTGTGCTGAGAAAAATTACACCAAACAAGGCAAGGTAAACAGTTTGTTAGAGAGAAAGAGTGTAAAGTGGGTTCTTAGTTAAAATAAATATGTTGTAAAATCAAATCAGAGCGTCTTCTGTGTCTGGAATGGATGTATTCTTGAGTCTATAAGGTAGCAATAATATAATAATAAGATAACCTTGTTTGAATTGTAAAATGGGTTTGGCTAAATACAATCTTTGACTAAAACTAGACTAAAATGTCATCAGTTTTCCTCGACTAAAACTAGACTAAAATAGTCATGGACAATTCTGACTAAAATAAGACTAAAATGCTCAGACTTTTAGTCGACTAAAACTTGACACGACTAAAAGGAGTATGATCATGACTAAAACTAATAAAAACTAAAATGATAGCTTGACACAAAGACTAGACTAAAACTAAAAGTAAAACAGGCCGCCAAAAACAACACTACTGTGAATCAAATATGTGTTCTAAAGTTGTTTTAGTATCATTTTTAAACCACTATGCATTACTATGTGTGTGTGGGAATGAAGGATGGAAGGTTATGATATATTCCGGCCTAGGGCTCCAAAGTAGGGTTGGACCTGTGTGTGTAGGTATGTGCACTGCTGCTGGGTTAAGGACTTACAAAAGCAAGTGAAGGGCTAGGCTCCAACTCACAATATTGTAAAGACAAACTCCAGCCCCTCCCTCTTTGAAGTAATTACTGTCCATTTAGATGATTACCTGTAATTACTTGTTAGCTGTCAGCATCCGACAGAAACTCAGCTTCTGAGACATGAGGAGGAGGATGGGAGGACACAGAGGTGCAGGAAGGTAGAATTGGAGAAAAAGTTGGAAGGGGGCAGAGGTGGAAGAAGAAGTGGAGATGACAGGAGGAGGACAAAGGGGAGGAAGTAATGGGAAAGGAGGAGTAGTGGGGGGAGGAGTAGAAGAAGATGGAGGAGAGCAGCAGAGGACAAAGAGGAGGAGCTGAGGACAGAGAGCACAGTGTTGACATGTGTTTCTGTCAGCCAGGGTCAAGCAGTTGCCATCGTCTTCTTTCAGCTGCTATCCATCAGAAAGTGCCAGTGAATTAATCTCCCCTTCATTTGCAGAGATGAAGCAGACCTCTGACAGCAGCAGTAATTGCAGGGCTACTGATCTGCTCTCTGATGACAGTGATGCTGCTTTTTCTACAAGGCGTATGACAGACAAGTGGTAATGTTAAGAAGTGCAACACTTACATCCTTTCTGTTGCAATGGGCACTGATTGCTGTGATGATGTTGATGCCTGCAATTCTCCTATCATAACTGTAATATAAAAGCCAACTTTCAATAACCTTTCTCATGAAGTCTCATTCAGTAATACACTTGGCTTCAACTTTGCTCTTCTGTTGTGCAGTGTTAAGTTCATTAGTGTAACTCAACACAGAATAAGCACTTAACACAAACCTTTCAATGCCTTAAGGAACCAAACATAGCAAACCGTTTCCAAAGAACTGGTGACGACAAAGGCTGACTGCTAACGCTTCCTCACATCGCCTGTTTCTCAGCCAAAAAGGCGAGTGGTGCCTGCTGTATAGCCAAATGGGCGGAGCTTGACCTGATCCAGCTCCACCTCTCTTTTCTTCTGATGATGATGAACATTAGACATTCATACAAGAACTTGGTCAGATCCTACTTCAACAGAATAGAAAAAAATCAGTTGATGTGTAGAGGTTAGATCAGGGATGGGCAACTTTGATGACAGAGAGGGCCACAAAAATTTTAGCCTCACTACCTGAGGGCCAGATTGTAATTGTGCACATCCACCAGTAGGATATTGTAACCCCATCATTCAATTAGCCAATTATAGCTAAAATTAACATTTTGAAATTATTTTAAAATAAATGAAAACAACAAAATATATACCAGTAATCAAAATGTATTTTACCAACATCTCTATTTTTTATATTCAAATGAATTTAGTGATGCTTTTTTCCATTTCATGAACTTAACACAGAGACAAAACATTCACATTCCTGAGTGACACACAATTATTTCAGTGCAATGACGTCTCAAAAATCTTCATTCAATAAAAGTTAACACGGACACCAAGTGCAACAACAGGAATAAAGTGCAACAATAATAACAAAAAACAATATTTATGTTTGTAGTGCATGTCTACTCTGCCCTCCCATTTCATGACATGTTTCAAATGTATGTTGTGATATTTGTGCCACATGTGGCACAAATATCACACCATACAAATAAGCATGCATTTATTTCAAAAGCCACTAACCCTCACCCACAGGTGGATCAGTGTAAAGTTCTGTCTTAATGAGATACTTGTGGAGAAACTGTCATATTTTAAAACACAAGAGTTTTACAAGAACAAAACTATGTTTGAGTGTTGTCTGTGTATTATTCATTCATTGATTTGATATTCAACTGAGAATACAAAATCAGAAATGGAAAAAAAAGGACTCGGAGTGACCTAACGCACAAAATAGCGTTAGCTGCTAACATGTAGCTTAGTCTACCGTCATGCAACACTGAATAGTTACAGACTGCACATTTTCCACGGTCCTTTAGTCTGAAACCCAATAGTTAGAAATATGTCCCTTTATATATGGGACCGAAAGCCCAATCTGTTATCCGGGAGGCGACGTTAGCAGCTGGCTGTAGCCACAGGCTAACGGTTTGTTTGTGTCTGTGTAGTAGCATTAGCTGCTAACACACAGCAGTCCCGTATCAGAGACGATGTTTTTGTCCCCCAATATGTCGCCTGTGCCTTTCAGGCTCGCCGCGCTTGTTCAATTCCGTGGAGGCATGCGTGGAGGTCTTGCATTTAACAGTCACGTGAACAGCGAGTAAAGAATGTGTTGAATCTCGTGGTATAGGCCACGCCCATTTCCGCCTACCATTTTTTTTTACAAATTCGCGAATAAGAATTTTGATATTCCAAAGAATACTCTAGTTATTAAATAACATCTTCCTGTAGATTTTGGTCAAAAGAGGAAGTGTTGCATATCTCCACATTGGTGTGTCCGAATGACATGAAACTCAGGTGACTACTTCCCCATGAGCCCCTAAGGCTCTGTGCAAAATTTTGGCCGATGACCACTAGGTGGCGCTCTTTAAATTGAAGTATTTATAGTATATATCAACATCGGTTGTTCGGATTAAGACAAAACTTGGTACAATTATTGCCAATGCCCTCCTGAGGGTAGCTGACGAAGGTCTGACCAGAGGACTCTATAGCGCCCCCTGGAATATTACAAATCCAACCCCCACCTCCTTCATGCACATACATGAACGAAATTCATGACCAGATGCACAAAAAACATCCATGGTACCAAACTGTCACTCCAACAGGAAGTCAGCCATTTTGATTCATAGTTACGGTTTCACCCCCATTTTCACCCATTTCCATGACTTGTACTTTAACAAACTCCTACAGATTCAACACCACAAACTTTACATTCATTCCTCAGACCTTGAAGATGAAAAGTTATCAAAAGCTCTCGCCTACGTTATACCTGGTCAGCGTGGTGGTGCGGTCCATTTTGATGCTTCACCATAAAGCATCAAGTCTTTATAACTCCAACATACAATTTCCCATCTCCACCAAATTGCTCGCACATGTAGAGGGTGTCGCCCTGAATACGTCTATGCATCAATACTGTGTCATATCCATAGCGCCACCCACTGGACACAGGAAGTCAGTCTCATATCAATCAATCACACTTCCTACATGCACATACATAAACCAAATTCGGTATGCATATGTATCATGAGCAGACGCACAAATAACTCTCTTGGACCCAAACCCTCTGTCCAACAGGAAGTCGGCCATTTACACTTTTGCTGCCATTTTGAAACATTTCCATGCCTCATACTTTAACAAACTCCTCCTACAGATTTAACACCACAGACTTCACATTCAGTCAGTATCATCCTCAGACCTTGAAGATGAAAAATTATCAAAAGCTTTCGCCTACGTCATACCTGGTGGGCGTGGTGCTGCGCTCCATTTTGATGATTCGCCTTAAAACAGGAAGTCCTTATAACTTCAACATACAATTTCCCATCTGCACCAAATTGCTCACACATGTAGAGGGTGTCGCTCTGAATACGTCTATGCATCAATACTGTGTCATATCCATAGCGCCACCCACTGGACACAGGAAGTCAGACAAACATCATCCAAATTACACGACATTTACTGCTTGATTTCTACACATCATATTCTACAACATGACATGCAAGTAACAGGTGAGCACGCCCTCCGACGGCGCCACAGCCCGACATGCATGGAGCAAGGGCCCGTTCATCGCTGCTTGCAGCTTTAATTCTTATTTATATACAGTATTGAGAGGAAAAATATATATATTTTTAAGCTTCTTTAGCTTTTTTGTTTTCTACTACAATTTATTTTACAAATTGCACTTCCTGGATTTTGGATCATATGGGTTTTTTGGATCATTTCAGATTTTAATTAAAACCTTGTTTCAACTAGGAATTTCATGTGAACACATCACCCATGAACTAGGTACCATATTGAAGGAGAAAAGCATAACACACCTTCACCACATCTTTGAAATAATAATTCTTTCCTAACTCTCCAACAGTATGGTATTAGAGAGGGACAATATTTACAATATACTCAATTAAAACATGCAATCAAAGAAAAAAGCACGTCGTCTAGCAATAACATTCGATCACCACCTGTATTATCAATACAATATCAATAAAATCGCGAACACAAACAAACCTCTGTCAACATTATACAAACTGTTATCTTCAACTGACTCAACCATACCTTTTCCAATAAATATATAGGAAAAAGATCTTAAGCACCATTAGTGATTTCTTGACCCAAATATGCAAAAATATTTTCATCATGTCCATGAACACTAACACAAGACATAGTCATTCACAGAAAACATATTACACAACACAAGATGCACAATGGGACTCACAGAATCAGATATATGCACTCACTGTACTCTCAATACAACGGACCCCCACTTCCACACATTCTGGCTCTGCCCTCCTGTAAAACATTTTGGAACACAATTACCATTCAACAATCAATGTTCTTCGGATGCAGCATTCCACTGTCCCGTCATTGTGCATACTAGGAGACAAGAGCCCACCCACTATTGGCAAGAAAACTATTCTGCTCAACTGGAAAAACTGAAAACAACTCAGCAGCCAACAGTTGTTAAATCTCCTAAAAGAACACATGATATGATTCAACAAAAAACATTCCAAACTTCTCAAATCTCTTGAGTTGCTGGTGAGTTAATGCCACAACAACATTGATTCATTGATTCCACACAACTGCTTCCCTTCAACCGCCATGCACTACACAACTCCATATGTACATCTAACTCCATATCTCAATGTCCGTTATGTTGTTAACCTGTATTCTCCCATGTCTGCCTATCTGTATGTCATTTCAGTCTTTGTTGGTGCAGATGAAAAACATATAGCAAAACAAAAAAAATAAACTGCTGTGTGTGTGAGATGCTTGACTGACAGAGACGGAGGGAGAGCAGGGAAAGGAAATGTGGCTAAACGAATACGCTGCATTTTTAAGTAGCATTAAAAAAAACAAAAAAACAAAATGCAATATGTGGCTGTCGGTCTTGATTCTGTGGCGCACCGCGACAAATTAGTCAATGTGTGGGAAACACTGATACTGGATTTATCAAGACAACAAGTTAACACGTTTGCAGCAACAGCAAATAAAAAATAGATCAGAGGAGGGCTTTTCTTTTACCAAAATAATCATCATATCAAACCAGTTACAAGTCTTATATTATTATAGTGATGGCCTTATATGGCCAAGACTTTGAGCTGCAAGAAGGGTTACAAATATATCTTTTCATTATAGATCCTGATGTGAGGGCCAGTAAAAAGCAAAGATTAATGTACAGAGGGAGGGAAGGATGGAGGAAGAGAGAAGGGAAGGTAGAGAATGATGAGGGGGATGGAGGAGGGAATGAAGAGATATCACCCTGTTACAGACTTGAGTTTGAAGACATTAATAAGGCTAATAGAGAACACAAGACATGCGTTTAATGTTCAGGTCAGAGGCATCATACATTAGCCAGCTACATTGCTTCATTCTCATTCACAGCTGAGAAACAGACAGCCATAAGTAGAACATTTCTGAATGTGTGGCTGACATGAACTGGCTAAAATATGAAGACACTCACACCTACCAATTATAGTAATGCTTTTAACACTGCTGCTGTGAATTAAATTAATCACGGGGCCAACCCTGGCATATGTAAATGGTGTGTTAATGACTTTATAGAGCATGGTTGATGCTGATGCTGATAATGGATCATCACTTCATGCAGCTGAATTCAGCGTTACCTGGGTCTTACGTTTAGATCAAAGCTGAGCCGAGGTGAAAAAACCCAGGTCACCTACAGAGTCACACAAACAGAAACAAACAAGTCAGACAGACTAAAATAGAATAAACTGAATAAGATATTTACAGTATTTACATGAGGTGCAGCACTAACCTTCCCCATGCCTTCCCTGAACACTCATGCAATAAAGTGCATTTTCCCTCCATTCAACAGTCAAATAAGAGAGAAGTATAGTACACTACAGTGGATCTCAGCACCTGCACTGCTTCATTGCTGCAGAGCGGCAATAGTAAAGATGAATCCACTTTTTACTCTGAAAGTTCAAAAGTACGCTCTGTTCTCTCCCTCAGAGCTTGCCTGCTCAGTTACTCAGTCTAAAAAACCTCTGCTGTCCTTCTGCTCTGGTTTGTTAGTCACAGCAAGCCATATGATTTGTCCAATATTTGCACATGGGGATTGACTCTCTTTTGGAGCAAGCCTCAAGTGGCCTTTCGAGAAATTGCAGTTTTTGGTACTTACGCGTTGCCTTCATTTTTCAGCAGAGGGGATTGCTGCTTCTTACCAAATAACGATGTTGCTGTTTAAAATGCTCACATGGGACAAAAAGGCATGAATTATACTGCTAAGATGGACGTTTAGTAAAAGGATTACAACCTCTATGTCTTTCCTTCCATGTAGAATTGACCAGCCAATCCAAGAAATTAAGAATATATAGGACGCAATGTATCACTTGGCATAGGATATTGCAAGACAAGTTTAGATAGCAATTTTGAGGGTGAGGGTTTTGAACAGATTATGAACATGATTTCACAGAGACAACTGATCAGACCAAAATGGATCTCGCCTGTTCCAGTCTGGTTGGACACTGCATTACTGTTTTTAGTGAGAAAAAGTTCAGTAAAATATCTCTTAAATCTTACATCACAAATTAAAATATTTTAACCAAACTTAATTCATTTCTGCTTATCCTTGGCATGTAAGGATCCAAGCTTCTGCCCACTTTGCCACATTTATTTTGTGTTTCATTTCAGCCACTCACACTGTACAGGTGTTGTCAGGTAACCACATGACCAATAATGTGTTTGAACATCGGTCTTAAAAAACTAACAGCAAGTCAATCAGCCCTGGTTGGTTGCATCCACACCTACCATTTTTTTTTTACAATTTCACAAATATGCTCAGCTATACATGTCAGATAAGTTCAGCACAATGTGCTGTGGAGAACCAGAGAAAAATCCAAATTGTTGTTATATGGGCAGAAGACTGAGGGTGCCCTCAAGTGACGTTTTGGTGACCACTGCATCTTATAATAATAATAATAATAATAATAATAATAATAATAATAATAATAATAATAATGATGATGATGATGATGATGATAATAATCAATTTTATTTAAAGGCGCCTCTCTGGGCACTCGAGGAACACCGTACAATACATAAAAAAAAACAATAAGAAACAGACAGAAACAAAAGACAACGTAGAGAGTTAAGTGGGTTCTGCAGCTTTAGATCTAGTTGTATACTTCATGGATCCATCCAAATTTTTAATTTCCCCACTTGTCCACCAGATGCTCTCAGAGTTTCCTCACCGCTGCCAGTTGACTGAGCCATCTCCACTGTATACACCTATAACATCAGCTACTTGTCCTGTGCCCTCTGACAAATTGTCAATGTTGCTTTACTGCGACCAAGACGGTGGCTTTGACACCAGAGACTGGGTATCCAATGTATGACTAGGTCTAGGCAACAAAAACATTTTGGGTAAGGTTGGAGAAGCACGGTGGTATCAGTTAAATGTTAAATAAAGTTAAGCAGAGCTTGGAGTCTGTTGACTGTTCCATTATTAAACCAAGTGCTTCAAGCACCTAAATATATCCTTTAAAACAATTCAACATGCTGTAGTTGTTTAAGATGTGGTACTTCAAAGTGGATACTGTGGAAAAATAGATGAAACCTATGTCAATGAACATTTTGCTGATACATTCAGTATCAGCATTTTGTGGCTTTCCAGATATGTCATTAAATCATGTTCACTCATTTTGTTGATAGAAAACAGGGCATTATATTTTTCACTCTTGCAGATTAGTTGGATATCACTGTAGTTTCTATGAGACAGGGTTGTTCCTAAAGACCTGCCACGTATTCTTTTGCCCATGTTACCTGCTGCCATTCCATGGTTTGGACAAGTAAAAGGAACGGCTTCTGAAAAGTGAGGCCATTCTTAATAATGTAATCACTTCCTTCCAACATTGTCATCTCTTTCAAACATGTTGAAAAGTATTTTCCTGAGAGACAGCAAAGAGGAGAGCAAAAAAAAAAGAGGAGAGGGATTCATGTAAAGACTATTTATAGGACTGACTGTATTGTCATGAAACATCAAGGTAAAATACAGGCAGTGGAACAGGTATTATTATTCTGTCAGCTATATAGAGAAGAGAGGGATTTTTTTTTTATTTATGTGAAGGCAAGTAAATGAAAAAAGAAACAAGAAATTCTTTCATAAATCTTTCACTAAAAAAAGATTACCGTAATAATATTTTAGATGAATCACAAACATATTACAAATTTGCCACAAAGTTGCAATACCACAAAGCCACAATACTCCAAATAATCAAAGGTTACTAAACTTCATATAGCTTGTGGCAGGTGCATATGTCATCAAACGGCATATGAATAAACAGATTACATTTAAACTTTACATATATTTATAATTGATAAAGTCGCACGCACAGATTTGTATACATGGTCTAAGGCACATCCTGCACCATAAGGTGCATTTACATTTGCATTTGCGTAAAAAACCTCACACCGTCACCTCTTCATTATTTATCTTTGACATATTTTAGCATCTCATCTTCACTTAAAGATCGCTACAAAGTTGCATAAAACTTCTTCATCATACATTTGAAGAAAAAAGAAAATATTGTGATACACAATATATATCTCTAATAATGGACGACACGGAGGCCATTAATGGACACCTCGTCAGGCATTATCCCACTTATACCATGGTCACTTGCCAAAGAAAATAAATTAAGACCATTAATTATATATTTTCATGCGTTTTACAATCAAAATATAAAGTTTTTCACAGGCAATAACTTAGTTTCCCTGGTAACGCCTGAGGGTTTGACTAATACCTGGAACAATCATTACCCTCCCGTAAGGTTCTTATGCAAGGGAAACGTTGTTCACCTCTCCAGTAAATAGGACGGACCTTAGATACGACTTGGCAACGGGAGATAGTCTAGTCCGCTCAGTGGTGAGCCAGAAATCTAACGCTATGCTAGCAAGATTCAAAGTCAATAACATTGCATACGGTTGGCAAACAGTAAATATAATTTGACAGTATGTTTAACAGCAAGACTAGCTAGCTTACCATCATGTCATTGTCCCCAAATCAATATCAGTAAGTTCACGAACAAATGATCGGCCGTGTGTAACGTTACTGTGGCCGCAGCCTGAAGTAGAGAGCTGAACAGCGAATGGGATGTGACATTATTCGCTTATGTGATACAAAGTATGAGTAAGTTTAGAGGGGAAGTGTACTTTCTGCAGCTTGTGTGTTACAGTCGCCATCCTGTGGTGTTCAGAGGATAAGGCACTGAAGGACTGACGGACTGCACTCAGTGCTGGAAATAAATTGTGAACAGCGGCTTTGACTGCGTTCCCGTCGCTATGGTTACCCATTTAAGAGACAGGCTTATACGCCAGCTAGCGCATTAATTTAGAACAGTGAACAGACAATTTGACTGAAACTACTTTGTAGTGTCCATATATTTTAATGGACACCCTGCAGCCAATCAGAATCGAGTATTCCCCCAGACCATGGTATAAACACATTTGGTCCATAGAGGTTTCAAAATAGGTTTGGGCCACAAAACCAGGAAATAAACCTGGAAGGTAGAAAATGTTTTCCTGTTCTCCCAGCGAGCAGTTCTCATTGGACAGAATAGATGGCACATCCCTGGGTTTGGTTTTTTAGTCTTTTTATGAAGGTGTGGAATCACCCCACAGTAATCCTCAGTGCAATGTCATCCGTGCATTTGCTGATGTAGCTTGTGATCCTGTGTGTGTATTTGTCTATGTTGTTGTTCTGAAAAACACCTGTCGTGCTGACACAGTGACATATGACTAAAATGTATGTATTTATTTTATCCCCCTTCAAGTTAGCTGGGTGCTAAACCAGAAGTTAGCCGACTCGGTCAGCGATCCAGGTATTTTCATAGCAGGAAGACAAGCTTTTTTGACTTCAAAACACCACTGAGCAGCTTTCATAGGAATGAATGGGGCTCTGCCTCCAACACTGTGTCCAGTCATAAAACCTCCTTTATAGACCGCATCCCAAATTCCTTCTTTACCCGCCACCATCACTTTTTAGAGTGGCGAATTTAGTGTGTTCACCCGGGGCTTACATTTAGATCAAAGCCGAGCCCAGGTAATCATGTGGGTTGCTAGGGCTAGGTGAGCCCAGGTGTGAATGGTTGTTAAGCTGTCTGGGGAGAGAACTCAGCACAGCATTGTAAGTGGGTGATAAGTAATGTCTTAGGCCACCTCCTCTGTTCAAAGATGGTTGTTCCAGTTTGACACAGACCTCTTTCAAACCACCTGTCTTCTCTGGCCAAGAAGTTGTCCATTGTTGTCCTCAAAGGAATGATTTGTCTCCTTCAGATGTAAGTGGACAGCAGAGTCTGGACCTGAGGAGTCGGCCCTCCTGTGTTGGTCCACTCATTAATGGAGAGGTTGTTTTGTCTCCCAGTGTACAGATCTGTGCAGTCCTGCTGCACTGAACAGCATAAACTACAGTACGCTGTTTATGCCTGGTGTTTTGTCCTTAGGATGGACAAGTTACTGCCTCAGTGTGTTGGTAGGTTTAAAATGAAACGGGATATGATGTTTATTAAAGATCCTCCTGAGTTTCTCAGATGTTCTCGCAATATCTGAGAAACAAAATATCTGAGGATGTTAAATAAACATCATATCCCATCATACTTGAGTTGCTAAAACATTTTACCTTTAGCTCATTATACCTACCCTTTTAACATTAATTGTATTTTGTCAGCTGCCTTTGAATTATATAGCTCAATAAAAGATGTCACAACCTGGCTCAAATGGCCATGACAAAAAAGGGAAGCCACACAATGTCTACTGATACTATGAATTTAATAAAGCAAACAAATGAAGTTAAGGCATGTTTGTCTGTAGATCAGTGTGGATGCTATGTTGGTGCATGTGTGGATGCATGGTGCAGTGTGTCAGAATGTAACAATACAAACAAAAGAGCAGACAGGTAGCCAGCCAGGTGAGAGAGAGCGAGAGAAGTGAGCCAAGGGCTGATTTATGGCCTCCCACTGCAGCTTCCTCAGGTGTGCTGCATCTGCTGATGAGGCAACAGCTCCACCTCCCAAGCTCCTGCAACACAGGGAACACCATCCTCCCAACCCACAACCTAAGGCCCACCCTAGGGGCCGTCACACTTCCCCCCCAGAAAACAGGGTTCCTACCCTGAACTGTAAGCAAAACTGCAAACATATGTAACAAAACCCCTGACCAGGTTGCAATATTGGCAAAAGCAGAAAAAGTATAAACAACCATACTACCAACACCCCTTCCATACTCAACTCTCGTCCCTTCTCCAGACTCAACAGCCTCAGACCCAACCTCAGCAACCTTGGTACCTAGGAGCAATTTAAGAGGAAGAGAGAGAAGCTGCATAGGTCAGTACAGAGAACAATGAGGACAACATATTAACAGTCAAGTTATGAAAACTACAGAGGTGCACGGGACAGAGCGTCTGCCATAACATTATCTTTGCCCTTAATGTGCTGGATGTCCAGGTTGTAAGGCTGCAGAAACAAAGCCCACTGCATGAGCCTCTGATTTGGGTTCTGCAAGGAGTTCAAAAAAGTTAGAGGGTTTTGGTCAGCAAATACTACGATTGGCAATCCAGAGTCAAGGTGTACATGAAAATGTTGCAAAGCCAAGATTAAAGCCAATGCTTCTTTCTCTATCACTGAATAATTCAGCTGATAAGCATTGAACTTCTTGGAAAAGAAGCTGACAGGACGTTCAACACCTAGTTGATCAGTTTGAAGGAGTACCACTCCTGCTCCAATATGGCTTGCATCTACATGCAGCTTGAAGGGTTTATCCAAACGGGGTGCCAACACCACCTTTTTGGTGGTGGGAACAGGAAAATCATCAATAGCTGCAACCTTGGCCAGAACAGGCCGCACATGACCCTGACCCACAACCTTGCCAAGATAAGTCAGTGGCTTTTGCAAACTCACATTTCGCCAAGTTTACAGTCAAATTTCTATCTGCTAGTCATTCAAACAAAGCACCAATACGACTCAGATGATCCTCCCAGGTATTACTGTATATCACCACATCGTCTAAATATACAGTACAACCTTCAAGTCCATTAACCACCATGTTCATAAGTCGTTGAAATGTAGCTGGAGCATTACGTAAGCCAAAACCCATGACTGTATATGAAAACAGACCAGATGGTGTTATGAAAGCAGATATTTCTTGAGCTCTTTGGGTTAACAGCACCTGCCAGTACCCCTTTAACAGATCAAACTTGCTCACATACTTTGCAGCACCAACTTGGTCAATACAGTCCTCCACACGGGGCAGTGGATAGGAATCAGGCTTTGTCACAGCATTTACTTTCCAGAAATCTGTGCAACACCGTGGTGACTTATCAGACTTTTCAACAAGCAAACAAGGGGAAGCCCAGCTGGAAGAAGAGTGTACCACAATGTGATTGTTCAACATGTATTTAACTTCCCCATCAATGATCTTCTGCCTCTCTTCAGATACTCTATAGAACCTCTTGCGAATTGGTTTTGCGTCGCCCACGTCAATATCGTGTTCAATTAGAGTAGTCTTGGAAGGCGTGTCCCCAAATAGAGATGGATAGCTCTTTATTAGTTTTTCCAACTCAGCACGCTGTTCAGCTGTCAAGTGAGTCAACAACACATCTAACTTTTGGAGCGATTCAGAGTTCTTCAGACGGCCGCACAATAGTGCGTCATCAGGCACCGCCACATCTTCCCCCCCATTAAATGCTGACTGCACCACTGTACAAGTAGCCAAACTGGAATGGGTTTCTGAGGAAGAGGCACCAACACAATCAGACTTAGCTTTGAGTGAATCATGCACATAATATGGTTTTAACAAATTTATGTGGCAAAGCTGGTTTCTTTTCCTGCGGTCTGGAGTAGCAATAACATAGTTTTGTTCAGACAGTTGCCGCACAACAGTATATGGACCAGCAAACTTCGCCTGAAACGGTGACCCCACAATTGGTAACAATGCAAGTACTTTGTCCCCCTCACTAAACTGACGTGCTTCAGAGCGCCGGTCATACCACTGCTTCATCCTAGTCTGAGACTTTTCTAGTTTTCCCCTCGCCAACTGGCCAGCCATATGAAGCCTGTGTCGGAATCCATCCACATACTCTCTCAAGTTTGGTGGAGGTTCCTCTTCAATCCACTCATCCCGCAGCACCGCCAATGGTCCACGTACCTTGTGACCAAACACAAGATCATTAGGACTGAACCCAGTACTCTCCTGACACATTCCCTGGCCGCCAAAAGCAACCACGGTAACCCTTCCTCCCAGTCCCTATCCATTTCGGTGCAGTATGCTCGCAATAATGACTTTAATGTTTGATGAAAGCGTTCTAACGCACCTTGACTCTGTGCATGGTATGCTGATGCTTGATTATGTTTAATGTTCAACTGTTTCAGAATCTGTGCAAACAAATGTGATGAAAAGTTTGACCCCTGATCAGACTGAATGATCTTTGGTATTCCAAATATAGCAATAAACTGTTAAAGCCTTAACCACAGACCTGGCTGTGATGGTACGCAAGGGATAGGCGGCTGGATATCTTGTGACTTGACACATCACAGTCAACAAATACTCAGACCCAGACTTGGGCAAGGGCCCCACACAGTCAATGATTAAATGTTCAAATGGCCTGTCCACTGCAGGTATTGGACAAAGAGGAGCAGGCTTAATAGCCTGGTTGGGCTTACCTGTTACCTGACATGTATGGTAATTCTTAATGTAAGCTGCCACATCACGCTTGAGACAAGGCCAAAAAAAAATAACGCAAGCTGTGATGATACGTTTTCACAACTCCCAAATGCCCTGTCTGGTCATGAGAACATTTTGACACTTCATTTCGATACTTTGTTGGTACTACCACTTGGACAACTGCCTCACCCAAACAATCATCACCCTGGGGAATCCACTTACGGACCAACACCTTATTCTTCAAGAAATAGCCCACGGTTGCACTTTTAGCTTCATTGCTAGGCCGCACCTGATCAATCAGCCCACTTAATGAAGCATCAGCTCGCTGTTCACTGGCAAGCTCCTGTTGAGAGACAGAAAGAGAGTCAAGTACATGAAAATCTGTTTTCAAGTCACAATCCTCCACCTGAACTGAAGCCTCTGCCCCAGCTTTAGCCACTGCCCGGGTCACAGCACACACTGTGAACACCTTTGGGAATCTCTGTTCACAATCCTCCATTTCTTCTTGCACTGGTTTAGGTTTAATAGGTTGAGAGACATCAGCCCAAACACGATCGCCAGCCAAATCATTCCCCAAAATTACATCTATCCCGTCTATTGGCAAGGCAGGGTGCACCCCAATGTGGACATCACCCTCCACAAGTCCACAGGACAGATTGACTTTATGTAGAGGAACACTGAATGTAGTCAAACCCATTCCCCGTACCAGCACACACACCCCAGTATCTGTGTCTGGGGAAAAGTCTAACAGATTCCAACACAAATGAATCTTTTGCTCCTGTATCTCACAAAATTTTCACCATAACCTTAGCATCACTTCCAGGAAGAGACACAAACCCATCTCACACAAAAGCTTCAAAACCATCGTAGTCTCCGTTTTCATCTTTAATTGACTCAACCACCTCTTCAGAACTCACTAGAGCTTTCTTAACTGGAACACTGAGAGCAGCTGGTTTTACCTGTCTTCCCCCTGTGCGATTTCCCCTATTTCTCAGAACAGGACACTCTGCTTTCCAATGTCCCCTTTCATGACAGTAGTTACACACCTCACCAAAGCCGACTGACCGTGGACCACGATTCATTCTTGCAGACTCAGACCAATATAACTTCGTAGACTGACCAACTTTACCAGAAGCACCATCTAATCCACAGCTTTTCCCAAATTTACCTTTGTGTGCTAGCACATACTCATACTGACGTTTCCTGTCAGTACAGCCTGTAACATCACCACACGATCGGCCTCAGGCCACCCTCTCCCATTAGCCACACGTTCAAAAAGGGAGAAAAAGGTGTCTGGAGCTTTCTCATCAAATTTAGGTACTAGGCGCAGGTTACCCACCACATCAAAATTTTTTCCACCTTGTGAACCAGACGATACAAACGCTTCTGCAAATTCCACATTCCCTGGCAACTTACCTGCCCTAATGAGGTATAACTGAAACTGCTGAAAAGCCAACCTCTCTTTTTCAAAAGACTGCCTTAGCCGTTCCTTTTCCATGCCTAGTTTATCCTTTTCCATTTGCAACAACAACAGTTCTTTTTGTTGCTCAAAGGTCAACGCTATAGGAGACACCACTGACTCTCCACCACCAGCACTTGGACTCTGCATTGTAGCTGACAAAACACCCTTCTCTATTAAAGCATCCCTCAATGACTCTTTAATTTCCTTTTTTAGCTGTTTTTGCCCAACCTCAAAATGCTCAACAAGCTTCAAAAGCTCCTTTGTACAACTATTCAACAGTTCCTCAGATGGAGACTGAAGAAAACTAGCCACAGTAGCCATGAGAGGACAGTGATGATCTCTGAGGTGCAACACAACCTAGAGCCCTCCCGCAAACTACCTACCCAGAAACTTATTAATCTTACCCCTAGTCTTCATGCAGTTACTTACAGTGGGTTTTTATGCACTGCAAACCACTGGAATGAGAAAGGCAACTGCGCAAACAGCGAGCCCCTCGAATCCATGGATGTGCCCCTGAGACAACTGCTCTAACCGCTTTCACTGCAACACTACAGAAATTTACGAACGCATCTCAAAGAAGAAACGTTCCTTCATCCTACCAGGGAAAGCTCTAAGTCTAACATGTCCAAACAATCCACTCTGTCACAATGGCCTCTAATTTCCAAACTGTCTCCAGGCCCCTACAAGACAGCACTAAATCACTCCTACACCAAAACTCAACCAACCAAATTTACCACAACTAATCAACTGGTAGACTATGAGGCCCCCCAACACTAGTACTTAGCTGATTTAATATCTAGACTATAACCTCAAGGCATACAATCCTGACCTCACTCTTCACTTCAATAGGCAAACCCTAAACTTTTACTGGTGTAGATTAGTGAAGGAGATGACAGAAATAGTACTAGTTCCAACTAGACCCACTCAAACAAAACTTACCAACCAACAACAACCCCCCCCCCCCCAAAAAAAAAACGGACGAGCCCCCATTTGTCACAACCTGGCTCAAATGGCCATGACAAAAAAGGGAAGCCACACAATGTCTACTGATACTATGAATTTAATAAAGCAAACAAATGAAGTTAAGGCATGTTTGTCTGTAGATCAGTGTGGATGCTATGTTGGTGCATGTGTGGATGCATGGTGCAGTGTGTCAGAATGTAACAATACAAACAAAAGAGCAGACAGGTAGCCAGCCAGGTGAGAGAGAGCGAGAGAAGTGAGCCAAGGGCTGATTTATGGCCTCCCATTGCAGCTTCCTCAGGTGTGCTGCATCTGCTGATGAGGCAACAGCTCCACCTCCCAAGCTCCTGCAACACAGGGAACACCATCCTCCCAACCCACAACCTAAGGCCCACCCTAGGGGCCGTCACAAAAAATAACAGCAACTAAGAATATACACATTTAATATGCAAAAACCCCAAACTCATTTACTGTACACTCTGGTGTTCATACTTCTGTTTTAATTTTTTTAATCATCTTGTGTTGAAATTAGTTTTTAAATCTATAGTGTGTTTTACACTCTTTCATTTCCATTTCTGAATCATTCCTCAAATATACTCCATATACTGAGACAAAGCTTTGTTTTACATTAGTTCTGGTCTTTTTTATGAATATACAGTTCCCTCTCAGTTCATATTGACATTTCTTATTTGGAATGACCCCTGGATGCAGTCTGGCAACATGTTGTTGTGCTATGTACACATCAGTGATGCTATTTTGAGATCTACAACTTCACTGATTGGTTGGCAACAATCAGCTCTATTTATGTTTCTGAATGCTCTCTTGTGAAGCAAGACAATCTGATTTGTGATATAGTATGTAATGTATGGAAGTATGAATGTATGATACAATATATGTAAAGAATTTAGGTTAAGAATGTCTTTTGTTTTGTCAAATATTGCAATGGACTTTGATATTTTGGTTTAAATATGATTAACGGGGCATAGTTTGTGATCTGTGACAACTCCCAAAAAAGTGTTCTCATGTTCTCTTTTTATTTCAATATTACCTATCATTATTTGTACTTGATTATTGATTTTTCGATGTCCAAATATAATATATTTATTTTTTATTTTTATTTACATTTAATGACAACTTGTTAATGTTGAACCATCCTTTTAAAGTATCCAGTTCTGTCTCCACTGTATCCAGAAGTTGCTCTAGCTTTTTGCCAGACAAAACAGATTTGTGTCATCAGCAATCAAAATAAAATGTATCAATTTGGAAACTTTACAAAAGTCATTAATGTATAATATTAACTGTTATGGACCCGGCACTGACCCCTGTGGGATACCACATGTAACCCGCAACAAGTCAGACTTGTTATGGTTGAATTTCACATATTGATATCTGTTGTTGAAGTAATTTCTGAGCCATTGGTGTGCTACCCCTCTGATCCCATATCTTTCCAGTTTACTCATCAATAGTCGATGGTCAATTGTGTCGAATGCTTTTTTTAAATCTATGAAAACCCCTACTGTATATTCTTTACTGTCTATTGCAGTGGATACCAGTTTTATTAGCTCCATCACTGCAGTTGTTGTGGATCAGCTTGATCTGAAGCCAAATTGATGTTCACTAAGTAAGTTGTGTTATTCTATGAAGTGATTGATTCTTTGGACAAAGAGTTTTTCTAATACTTTTGAGAACTGTGGAGGAAGAGAAATTGGTCTATGGTTCTGGTCTATATGCCTGTTAGTAGTGACTGGTTGAAGATGTCGGTCAGTGGCTTTGCTATGCTTTGTATAATATTCTTAACTAGTGATATATTGATATCATTACAGTCAGTGGATTGTTTTGTTTATGAACTTATTAACCACATCAACTAACTCTACTTCGTCAATTCTCTTTAAAAAATGGTAGTTGAATTTATTTCAAAAGTGTTTTCATTTACATCCTCTGTTATTATTAGCTCCACAATTTCTTTTGCTAAATTATAACCAACATTCACAAAATATCACTCTGAATTCAGTCTCCTTTTTACTCTGTGTACTGTGTATTTATACTGTGTACTGTGTAGTTATACTGTGTACTGTGTAGTTATACTGTGCACTATGTAGTTATACTGTGTACTGTGTAGTTTTACTGTGTACTGTGTATTTATACTGTGTACTGTGTAGTTATACTGTGTACTGTGTAGTTATACTATGTACTGTGTATTTATACTGTGTACTGTGTATGTATACTGTGTACTGTGTAGTTATACTGTGAACTGTGTATTTATACTGTGTACTGTGTATTTATACTGTGTACTGTGAATCTATACTGTGTATTGTGTATTTATACTGTGCACTGTATTTATACTGTGCACAGTGTATTTATACTGTGTACTGTATTTATACTGTGCACAGTGTATTTATACTGTGTACCGTGTATTTATACTGTGTACTGTGAATTTATACTGTGTACTGTGAATTTATACTGTGTATTGTGTATTTATACTGTGTACTGTGTATTTATGCTGTGCACTGTATTTATACTGTGTACTGTGAATTTATACTGTGTACTGTGTATGTATACTGTGTACTGTGTAGTTATACTGTGAACTGTGTATTTATACTGTGTACTGTGTATTTATACTGTGTACTGTGAATTTATACTGTGTATTGTGTATTTATACTGTGCACTGTATTTATACTGCGTACTGTGTATGTATACTGTGTACAGTGTATTTATATTGTGTACTGTGTATTTATACTGTGTACAGTGTATGTATACTGTGTACTGTGAATTTATACTGTGTACTGTGAATTTATACTGTGTATTGTGTATTTATACTGTGTACTGTGTATTTATGCTGTGCACTGTATTTATACTGTGTACTGTGTATTTATACTGTGTATTGTGTATGTATACTGTGTATTTATACTGTACAATGTATGTATACTGTGTACAGTGTATTTATACTATGTACTGTTTATGTATACTGTGTACTGTGTATTTATACTGCGTACAGTGTACGTATACTGTGTACAGTGTATTTATACTGCGTACTGTGTATGTATACTGTGTACTGTGTATTTATACTGCGTACAGTGTAAGTATACTGTGTACTGTGTATGTATACTGTGTATGTATACTGTGTAGGGGAGACCGGGGTGGTTGTAACACTTTTTGTCTCAGCTCCTATAACTTGCAGAGTGTTCATGGTTGGGCTCTCAAATTTTGACACAAAGTACCCTCATTTGTCCTCTACAAATAGAAATGCCCCCAACTCCTCCAACTATCACAGGAATAATTATTTAATGTCAAATGCAAGGAGTGCCGCTGTTACAACCTACCCCACTACCGGGGTAGGTTGTAACAGAACCCGGGGTGAATTGTAACAATAAGATTAAAGAACTTAAAACTGAGACCACATCACAAAATATGCCTCCATATGAATTTATTGTGCATGTGCTAACACTCAAACATCTTCTAGTGATTTACTAAGACCAAAAAGAACTTATCACTGATGGGTAAATGAAAAACATCCTCAGTGGCATTGATCCTAAGACTCAAAGAATATTATTTAATAAAATATTCAATAATACATATGAATGGACTACTCATGAGAACAGAAAACTGCAGTGGGAGGTCAGAAACAGCTCCCAATTCACAAAAATAATTCAAGGAAGATGTTTGCCACTTCAAGAAACAACAACCATGCACACAAATGATAAAACGTGGATGTGAGTGTGTTTATCTGTATGTGTTATCTGTCTAATCAGAATCAGATTCACAGTGATGTGAATAGCCAACACTGGGTTGCTTTCTTGTCCCTTGTTCTTTGAGGTTTTGCAATTTCTTGCAGTATCTGCTCAGTGTCACATGGCAGATGGAGTAGTCTTTAGCAACTGACCGCACTGTCTTTCCCTGCCTCACTTCATCTGATGCAGCTTTGAGTACATGTGCAGACACACCCCTATTCGTTTTCTGCACCCAGCGTCTTGGCATACTTAAAAGAGGGAGTAGGATAGAGAAAATATATGAGATGCCCTTACGGGGATGGTTGTAACATTTTTTTGGAAGGTGTTACAACCCTCCCCACCCCTATCAGCCATTGTTTAGCTAGCTGTACTAGCACGATAGCTTAAAATTAGTGTTGATGAAATGACTCATATTTTAGCTTAGAACCTACTCTTCAATCCAATATCAGTTTCATAATTCAAACTTCAACAGTGTCAGTACTAACCAAAATATAAACTTGGTCCAAAAGATTAGTTTCTTACCTGATTTTTTCTTTTTTAGCTTTAAAGCCCACACACTTCTTTCCACACACATGCAAATCCACATGCAAGGTCAGGGAGGGAGTGGTAACACATGAAATTGATCACATGACTCTAATGACATCCCTTATTGGTGAAAGTGATGCTGTTACAACCATCCCCTTGTTACAACCATCCCCGGTCTCCCCTACTGTGTATTTATACTGCGTACTGTGTATGTATACTATGTACTGTGTATTTATACTGCGTACAGTTTATGTATACTGTATACAGTGTATGTATACTGTGTATTGTGTATTTATATTGTGTACTGTGTATTTATACTGTGTACAGTGTATTTATACTGCGTACTGTGTATGTATACTGTGTACTGTGTATGTATACTGTGTACTGTATATTTATACTGTGTACTGTGTATATATACTGTGTACTGTGTATTTATACTGCGTACAGTGTACGTATACTGTGTACTGTGTATGTATACTGTGTACTGTGTATTTATACTGTGTACTGTGTATATATACTGTGTACTGTGTATTTATACTGCGTACAGTGTACATATACTGTGTACAGTGTATTTATACCTCAAACCGTGTATGTATACTGTGTACTATGTATTTATACTGCGTACTCTGTATGTATACTGTGTACTGTGTATTTATACTGCGTACTGTGTATGTATACTGTGTACAGTGTATTTATATTGTGTACTGTGTATGTATACTGTGTACTGTGTATTTATACTGGGTACTGTGTATGTATACTGTGTAGAGTGTATTTATAATGTGTACAGTGTATGTATACTGTGTACTGTGTAGTTATACTGTGAACTGTGTATTTATACTGTGTACTGTGTATGTATACTGTGTACTGTGTTTTTGCTGTGTACTGTGAATTTATACTGTGTATTGTGTATTTATACTGTGCACTGTATTTATACTGTGTATTGTGTATTTATACTGTGTACTGTATTTATACTGTGCACAGTGTATTTATACTGTGTACTGTGAATTTATACTGTGTATTGTGTATTTATACTGTGTACTGTGTATTTATGCTGTGCACTGTATTTATACTGTGTACTGTGTATTTATACTGTGTACTGTGTATGTATACTGTGTACTGTGTATTTATACTGTGTACAGTGTATTTATACTGGGGACAAGACAAAATCTGAGAACTACCGACCAATAAGTATTTTACCGATAATTTCCAAAGTAGCGGAGAAATGGGTTACCACAAAACTGACAGAACACTTAAATAATGGCCATGCCTCTCTTCATCCAATGCAGTTTGGATTCAGGAAATTTCATTCAACAGAGACGGCTACCTGTTATTTCCTAGAAAACTTAAAGAGCTTGTTGGATCAGGGCGGCTTTGTAGCCGCTGTATTTCTTGATTTAAAATCTGCTTTTGACACCATTAATCATGATGTGCTTATTGCTAAATTAACTGATTTCAACTTCTCAAATAGTGCCCTCTGCTGGATGAAATCATACCTGTCCGACAGAAAACAAACAGTTAAAATTGGCGATTCGCTGTCTTCATATCTCACTTGTTCTGCAGGAGTACCACAGGGCTCAATATTGGGTCCCGTTTTATTCAGCCTATATGTCAATAACTTACCAAATGTCTGTAGAAATGTAAAAATCCAACTATATGCTGACGACACTGTATTATATTGTCATGCCAACTCAGTACAAGAAGCTGCTGCAATACTCTCAGGAGCCATGGTGCCAGTGTCCCATTGGCTCCAAAACTGTTGTTTACATTTGAATAAAAAAAAAACAGTCTGTATGTTTTTCTCCCGGCAGCCAACAGAGGGACCGCAACCATCAGTCATGGTGGGTGGCGAGAGACTTGATGTGGTTGAACACTTTAAGTACCTCGGGGTAATCTTCGATTCAAATCTTAATTTTAAGCAACACGTTAAAAAAGTCACAAATACAATTAAATTTAACTTATCAAATTTCAAACATATAAGACCTTTCCTGCCTATGGAGTCAGTGAAGACCTATATGCATGCAATGATACTTACTCACATTTCCTACTGTTATACAACATGGTCACATACATCAGAGAGTACCTTAAAACCAATCAAGTCTCTCTTCAAGAGAACACTTAAAACTCTTGACAAAAAACCTATACATTACCATTATTGTAAAATTGTTAATAAGTACAAAATCTTGGACTTTGATAGCTATCAGTTGTTTTTGGATGTCTGTCTCATCTTTAAGGTTTTGAAAGGATTAGCCCCTCCACCATTACAGGACTTCATAATGACAAAATCCTCTAGAGTAAACACCAGAGCACAGACTAGAGGAGACTGTTATGTACAATGGCGCAGGACTAAATTTGGCCAAATGGTGGTGTCCATCAGAGGAACACAGTCCTGGAACTTATTGCCAACTCATGTCAGAAACTGTGATAATTATAGCACCTTTAAAAACACCCTTAAACAGTGGTTGAAAACAACCCAGACCTGCTCTCATTAGTAACCTCTCCGCCTTTTCCATTTTTGTGTATGGATTTTAAATGTTGATGTGAATCAGGACTTTCTTGTGTGTGGGATTTCTATGTGTCGCATTTTATTGTCATGGTGTATTGTCTGTATGTTTTTTGGTTTTTTTTTACGATACCTGCCTTAGGACAACGGACGAAATTTAGCAACTGTGCTAACTCCGGCATATTTACATTGACGCGCTTGCTGATGTTGATTAATGTGCATTGTCCTAATCAAATAAATAAATAAATAAATAAATAAATAAATAAATAAATAAATACGGTGTACTGTGTATGTATACTGTATACTGTGTATTTATACTGCACAATGTATGTATACTGTGTACAATGTATTTATACTATGTACTGTGTATGTATACTGTGTACTGTGTATTTATACTGCGTACAGTGTACGTATACTGTGTACAGTGTATTTATACTGCGTACTGTGTATGTATACTGTGTACTGTGTATTTATACTGTGTACTGTGTATGTATACTGTGCATGTATACTGTGTACTGTGTATTTATACTGCATACTGTGTATGTATACTATGTACTGTGTATTTATACTGCGTACAGTGTATTTATACTGTGTATTGTGTATTTATATTGTGTACTGTGTATTTATACTGTGTACAGTGTATTTATACTGCGTACTGTGTATGTATACTGTGTACTGTGTATGTATACTGTGTACTGTGTATTTATACTGTGTACTGTGTATATATACTGTGTACTGTGTATTTATACTGCGTACAGTGTACGTATACTGTGTACAGTGTATTTATACTGCAAACTGTGTATGTATACTGTGTACTGTGTATTTATACTGCGTACTCTGTATGTATGCTGTGTACTGTGTATTTATACTGCGTACTGTGTATGTATACTGTGTACAGTGTATTTATACTGCGTACAGTGTATGTATACTGTGTACAGTGTATGTATACTGTGTATTGTGTATTTATATTGTGTACTGTGTATTTATACTGTGTACTGTGTATTTATACTGTGTACAGTGTATGTATACTGTGTACTGTATATTTATACTGGGTACTGTGTATGTATACTGTGTAGAGTGTATTTATACTGTGTACAGTGTATGTATACTGTGTACTGTGTATGTATACTGCGTACTGTGTATGTATACTGTGTACTGTGTATTTATACTGCGTACTGTGTATGTATACTGTGTACAGTGTATTTATACTGCGTACAGTGTATGTATACTGTGTACAGTGTATGTATACTGTGTATTGTGTATTTATATTGTGTATTGTGTATTTATATTGTGTACTATGTATGTATACTGGGTACAGTGTATTTATACTGTGTATTGTGTATTTATATTGTGTACAGTGTATTTCTACTGTGTATTGTGTATTTATATTGTGTACTGTGTATGTATACTGGGTACAGTGTATTTATTCTGTGTATTTTGTATTTATATTGTGTATTTATATTGTGTACTGTGTATTTATACTGTGTATTGTGTATTTATATTGTGTACAGTGTATTTATAGTGTGTATTGTGTATTTATATTGTGTACTGTGTATTTATACTGCGTACAGTGTATGTATACTGTGTACTGTGTATTTATATTGTGTACTGTGTATTTATACTGTGTACTGTGTATTTAGATTGTGTACAGTGTATTTATAGTGTGTATTGTGTATTTATATTGTGTACAGTGTATTTATAGTGTGTATTGTGTATTTATATTGTGTACTGTGTATTTATACTGCGTACAGTGTATGTATACTGTGTACTGTGTATTTATATTGTGTTCTGTGTATTTATACTGTGTACTGTGTATTTATATTGTGTACAGTGTATTTATAGTGTGTATTGTGTATTTATATTGTGTACTGTGTATTTATACTGCGTACAGTGTATGTATACTGTGTACTGTGTATTTATATTGTGTACTGTGTATTTATACTGCGTACTGTGTATTTATATTGTGTACAGTGTATTTATAGTGTGTATTGTGTATTTATATTGTGTACTGTGTATTTATACTGCGTACAGTGTATGTATACTGTGTACTGTGTATTTATATTGTGTACTGTGTATTTATACTGTGTACTGTGTATTTATATTGTGTACAGTGTATTTATAGTGTGTATTGTGTATTTATATTGTGTACTGTGTATTTATACTGCGTACAGTGTATGTATACTGTGTACTGTGTGTTTGAAACAGACCATGAAAAGAAAAGTGTTTGTAATAAATGAAGAAAGTTCTTTGTGGTCCTTTTGTTCTCCTACAGTCAGGCTGACACATTAACTCACTGATGAACCAGAAAACAAATGAAATATAAAACTTGATGGAGATACACTTGAGTTGAATCTGTAATCTGTCTTCACTCTGGATGAGACTCCAGTCATGCTGTGACCTATCAGATCAGTCTGATCCGCTGCAGCGTCCAATCAATAACTGATACCAACTAAAGAGGCGTGTCACCAGTAAAAGACTTCCGTGAAGTCAGCTCTCATGTGTCCTCGCTCATCACTCCTCAGAGGTCGCTCCTCACTCTTCGCTCCTCAGAGCACAAATAAGAGAATTGGGATGGCCTGCAAGATGGCGGGCAGGAACAGCTTCCGGTTCAAGCGAGGAAACAACAAATAAGAGACATGAGAAGTAGCCATTGTGAGTGGCTGATGAGCAAACAAGATGCAGGTCAGGAGGTGGGTGGGAAGTCCATATAACTGATTAGCAAAGGAGAAGTAGGAGCAGTTTTGTGGATGGGTTGAGTGGTCACACAATAAGGAAATTCCGAGGGCATCTAGTGGATAAATGAAGAACTGCACTGCAGAAGGGCCAGGGAGAGGACGGCTTGATAGAGAAGAGATGAAAAACATTCTCATTTTAGTCGTATTACATGAGTGAATCATGAGTCAGTCAACTTACTGTGTGTCACTTTGAAACAGGAAAGGCCCTTACACAATCTGTGGCCCCAAAGTAGACAACACACTGTTGTTTTACATACCACTGTGTGCTGCTGTATCAAGGTGGGTCTGGAACTTCAGTTGCCTCCACAGCTGTAGTTTGGTTCACACCGAGGAAAGTTGTTGTCTTTATATTCAGTTTCAGAGACAGTTTTTATGTTGGATGGGTGTACATCGAACTTTTAACTGCCCTGCAAATAACATTCGCTTGTTAGTGACTGTGTCCACCATGTTTCTATATAATATTTGTTGTGTACAGGTATTGTCTGAACACAGAATAAAAATTAAAAAAATAAATAAAACATTGGCCTTGGAAGAAAAGCAACTGACTTTGGACATAATCTTCGTATTTGCAGAATCATACAATATCAACATCTGTGTGTGGTGAGAGGCTCGTGTTCACAGTGATAAGTAATACCATCGTACCTTTGTGTCAGAGCAGCCTGCAGGCCTTCAAGCACAGAGTCTGCAGCTCCAGCCACCGACATCTCTCTGACCTGGAATAGGGGCGATGGCATCACATCATTTCTGTCTGACAATCCAACAACCAAGCACACTGTTGCCAGTGACTGGTTAGGTGTGTGTGGAGGTGTGGAAGTAGACAATGTTTCAACTTTTCTGGCACACATTTTGAGCCCTTCATGGCAACTTTCTACATTTCTGCAGACTTCGCCTGAGGGAATTACCCACAGTTCACAGTGTTGTAATGTTAAACACAAGGTTACCATCAAGCCCAAAAGCTTTAAATAAAATGATAATTGAGATGATGGCACTCTTGAATATGATCAATTTTACTATTCTACATGCAAAATCTTTTATTAAGCAGATGTTTCCACAGCCAACATCTGGTATTTTCTCCTACAGCTGATTCTCTACTTATGAAACAATGGAAACAGAAATACACTTTTGAAATCATATTGAACTTTTTTTCTGTAGCCTGTGACTGTATACTGTATGTTTCAATTTGTGTATATATGCACTGTGTTTTTTGATGACCTCTGCCAAAACAAAAACTCACCTTTCACCTGTGTCTGTGGTTTGTCAGCAGGATTACACAAAAAAACCTACTTGGATGGAGGATGGGTCTCAGCTCAGAATAGACCCCGTTAACTTTTGGCGCAGATAAAGGGACAGATCCAGGATTTTTTGGTACTAAACCCACCTCCATCACTTTCCATGTGACAGGCAGAAGACCCAGACTCCTTGGGGAGGCAATGGAAATCTTCCTGGTCCAGCAGGAAGAAGGAGGCAGGAGAAACACTTCTACCTGTTCTGGTCCAGTTTGTGAGTTGGTAACTGGCCCAAACCATGAAAACTGCCCCAGACCAAAAGTACACCGAGTGTCTGTCAACATTTCACAGTGAAGTAGAAAGAGTGTCTTAATACTGTTGATCATATCTCACACGTGTCAGTGCGGTCTGCCCTGACTGCTGTCAATCTCATGCCAATAAAGCACAGTGACGTGAAGCGAGGCTGAGAGAGGGAGCAAGTGTGGCAGAGTGATCCCACACACACACTGCACCGACACACACACGCACACACACACACACACACTGCACCGACACACACACACACACACTGCACCGACACACACACACACACACTGCACCGACACACACACACACACACACACACACACACACTGCACCGACACACACACGCACACACTGCACCGACACACACACACACACACTGCACCGACACACACACACACACACTGCACCGACACACACACACACACACACACACACACACACTGCACCGACACACACACGCACACACTGCACCACACACACACACACACACACTGCACCGACACACACACACACACACACACACACACACACACACTGCACCGACACACACACGCACACACACACACACACACACACACACACTGCACCGACACACACACACACACACACACTGCACCGACACACACACACACACACACACTGCACCGACACACACACGCACACACACACACACACACACACACACACACACACTGCACCGACACACACACACACACACACTGCACCGACACACACACACACACACACACACACACACACACACTGCACCGACACACACACACACACACACTGCACCGACACACACACACACACACACACACACACACACACACACACACACACACACACACACTGCACCGACACACACACGCACACACACACACACACACACACACACACACACACACACACACACACACACACACACACACTGCACCGACACACACACACACACACACACTGCACCGACACACACACACACACACACACTGCACTGACACACACACACACACACTGCACTGACACACACACGCACACACACACACACACACACACACACACACTGCACCACACACACACACACACACACTGCACCGACACACACACACACACACACTGCACCGACACACACACACACACACACACACACACTGCACCGACACACACACACACACTGCACCGACACACACACACACACTGCACCGACACACACACACACACACACACACACACACACACACACACACACACACACACTGCACCGACACACACACACACACACACACACACACACACACACACACACACACACACACTGCACCGACACACACACACACACACACACTGCACCGACACACACACACACACACACACTGCACCGACACACACACACACACACACACACACTGCACCGACACACACACACACACACACTGCACCGACACACACACACACACACACACACACTGCACCGACACACACACACACACACACACACACACACACACACACACACTGCACCGACACACACACACACACACAGCACACACACACACACACACACACACACTGCACCGACACACACACACACACACACACTGCACCACACACACACACACACTGCACCGACACACACACACACACACACACACACTGCACCGACACACACACACACACACACACACACACTGCACCGACACACACACACACACACACACTGCACCGACACACACACACACACACTGCACCGACACACACACACACACACACACACTGCACCGACACACACACACACACACACACACACACACACACACACACACACACACACACACTGCACCACACACACACACACTGCACTGACACACGCACATACACACTGCACTGACACACACACGCACACACACACACACACACACACACACACACACTGCACTGACACACACACACACACACACACACTGCACCGACACACACACACACACTGCACCGACACGCACTGACACACACACACTGCACCGACACACACACGCACACACACACACACACACTGCACCGACACACACTGACACACACGCACTGCACCGACACACACACACACACACACACACACACACACACACACTGCACTGCACACACACACACACACACACACACACACACACACACACACACACACACACAGAGAAACAGGCTCTCACCAGTGGAGCTGGAACCCTCCCCTCCACTCTCTCTCCCATCCTCTCTCTCTGTGACAGTCTCTCGGCCCTCCCACTCACCCCCCTCCCCTCCCCTCCCTCCCCTCCCTCCTCTCCTCTCTCCTCCTCAGAGGAGCAGCTCTGTCTCTCTCTGCACTTGTCTCCTCAGTCAAGGAGAAACTAATTGGAGGAAAGAATAGAAGAAAGGAGCTGTTGGAAAACTAAACGAAGCAAAACTTTACTTGTCTACAGCATGCCACAGAAAGGTAAGCCCCCTCTCTCTCTCTTTCTCTCTCGCTCTCCCTCTCTCTCTCCCTCTCTCTCTCCCCCTTGGAGCTTGGAGTTAAAAAGTTACAGTTTGTTGTAGATGAGGATAAGTTAGTAATGAGGGAGCCGGCTTGGAAAGAGAAACCTGTTTTCATTGTAATGTTAACAAAGACAGAGAGTGTGTTTTACACAGAGGAGAGGACTGAATCACTGAGCGATTCAGCGTGAAACAGTGATGGTGGAGAGAAGGAACAGGTGACAGAGTTTCAAAAACAGAAGTGCAGAGGGAAGAAAGAGCTCTCCATCACTCATCACTCCGTCTGTCTGCTCAGCGCTCTACTATTTGGTGGAGCAGCAATTCAAAGAGACAAAACGAGAGGAAGGATCAAATATGTCTTTGGAATTGATTCCAACAGATTGCTCTTAAATATATGACGTGTGTATTATGTCTAACCGCCACTGACAGCTTCACACAAAATCTGGAACTTTCTATCAACAGATGCGTGTGTTTAGTTTCAGAGGCTGCTGAGAGGCGCTGAAGTTACCTTAAATCCCAACCGACCCACTGCCAACACCCCCAGAACCGAGCCGCTGCTCTGCAGCAGTCATGCTGGCAGCAGGCTCAAACCTCCTGTGTTACCATGCTGGAGCGGCAGCTGCACTGACGCGGCCTCAGCTCGACTTTTTTGTTGGATTTGCAATTCAAGTCCTAAAAATGAAACATGTGAAGAGCAACAGTCACACACCTTCACCGTGCGGACCACAGCCCCGACACCGGCCGGACTGCGGGTTCGGAGTTAAATTGGCCCGCCAGTCCCGTGTAGAACGCGCCGACCCAAACAGACTCAAGTGAGGCCGCAGAAGAAAACACAAACAAACAAACAAACAAACAAACAAACAAACAAACAAACAACAACCCTAATGCAGCGCTCGCTTCCGATTTGACGCTCGTGCTGAGAGCGCGTGGAGCCGCCGGCTGAGCGCGTGGATTAGTCCTGGCTCATATTCTCTGATGGGTTCTGGAGGCTCGACAGGACAGCAAGGGGAATTTATTTAGCAGAACCTGCCCGTCAGAGAGCGGAGGAGGAGGAGGAGATCACCTGGACTGAGGATGAGCATCACGGTTAAACAGAGAGAAGAAGACGTCCTGCTCCCTGGTCCTTGAGTCCAGGAAATGATTCGAAGCAATCCGTCAGTAAATCCGCCTGTTACATCAGCCTCAGACTTTATGTATTCTGCCGTTTATTTTTAAAGATCCCACAAACTATTTCTATCATTCGTTATATTAAACCTTTCATTCAGGCTACATGACAAAATCCACATTTTACGGCCGCCGAAAACCCGCCGCACATGATCCCAGAGCTCAGGTGAACATTGTGAAGCAGCCAGCCTTTTTGTGTCAAACGGTGAGTTTAGGAGCTCGTTCCAGCTTCCACACTGCGCGTCTCTAAATGTATGTGTGCGGGAAAAGGAGCGCTCTTTGACCTGAGCATTACAGGATAAAACTACAAGCCGTTCATTTAACACTATCATTTGTAACCTGTAAAGACCACATATTTTTATTTTTATTTTTGTCAGCTATAAAAAAAAATGCTGTAGAAAATTGTAAAATATTTGCTGCCTCGGTTGATACTGAAAGAGAAAATAACGAGGTGACTGTATTAAAGTAGAGATGAGCAGCTGGTCCCGTGAAGGCCTCGCCCAGGCCGAAGACACGGAGTGTGTGAGGCCTTAAAACGTAACTCAGTCAGACAGCATGTCATTTTAATGTCCTGTATAATATGTGTCTGAATCCCGCTCTAAAGCAGAGGACGCGTCTGCTCTCGGTCTGATACCATACACGCGGTTTAAACACAAAGCCGGCGTATACAAGACGGTACAGTTGCTCTTAATTGATGATCTAATTAAATCAGCTGTTAATTAACGTCTTCATTAAATCGAAGCCAATTAACTGCATGATTAATCAGGTCAGAATGAATTCATCCAACATGTGAATTTGTAACATTTCCGTTTTGTGTGTCAGCGGGCTGAGAGCGGAGCGGAGCCGGGCCGGGCCGGGCCGGGCCGGGCCGGGCCTGATCCGACGGAGGCGTGACACCCACTGCACGTGCACAAAAACACACCTCGAGCCGTATTTCATTTGAATGATGAGTCCGACCGAACCGGCACCTGTCTGCATGGTGTTCTTCCTGTTTTCCGTTCAGATGAGGTGTGGTGTTGAAACTAACCTCATCATCTCAACACACACACACACACACACACACACACACACACACACACACACACACACACACACACACACACACACACACTTTAACCGCATGAACAGAACAGATAAAATCCATGAAAACAGGCCATGAAAAACCTTCAGAGAACAAGTCACGAACAACTCGATGAAAACGAACAGAACAGTCAACCTGTGCTGTTAATGCAGTAAAGACTTCCCTTACTGACCGGAGGTCAGATTTAGTTCATGTTTCTGTGGACAGTAGAGCGTGTGTGGCCTCTGTCACGGAGCGGAGGATGATGGAGGTGAGGAGTGTGTGTTCAGCTTCACTCTCAGCATCATCTTGACTCCTGTCAGCGCTCTGCGTCTACACTTATTACAACGTTCAAATCAAACATGAGCTATAGGCTGCTACTAAATGCTGATTTGTATGATGATGATGATGATGATGATGATGATGGTGAACACGCGGGGCTCTGTGCGTGTCCTCCGCGCTCGGCCGCAGCTCTGCGCCTCTCTCGGCTCTTTTCTGCTCATATCAGCGCGCTGAATGCGGCTGAATGAAACTTTTATATTGTCATCAGTGTGTTCAACAGAACTCCTTTATGTCAGTCGCACTGGTCAAATTGGGCTCCCCGCCGCGGTTTTGTGTCACAGGTTTTTTAACGAGCCGCAGCTAACGAGCCAACGACACCAAAATCCCGCGGACACACAAAGCCCGGCGGGTATTTACCGAGAGAGCCGCGGCTCCGCTCCTCCGGCTCTTTGTCTCCTTTCACAGGCAGAAAGGCGCTGAGTTACAGCGGGGACAAGGTGCCCATAGCCGGCCTGTGTGTGTGTGTGTGCGTGTGTGTGTGTGTGTGTGTGTGTGTGTGTGTGTGTGTGGAGCTGCTTCATGTTCATTATGCAGGTTGGTAATGACAAGAGCAGGGCTGCTTTGAAGCTTTTATTGGTGAGCTGTTGAAAGGCTCTGGTGTGAATATCGGAATGAAGTATGATGGATGTGTGTTTGCTCCACGCAGGAGCGTCTCGGTTCGTCTCATCAGCCTCAACAACAGGGCGCTTTTTGGTGAAAATGAAGGACAGTTATATATTTCTGGATAATCATTCATGATAATCATATTGATATCATGATTTGTCCTCATCGAGGCTTTACAGTAGAGATGGGAGCGAACTGCGGACTCGCACTTAAACCACGTTTCCGCCAGGACACCCACAGTTTATTAGCAGTCATTCTGAAATGATTTAGAAATGCCACCTCGTTGATAGGCTTGTGCTGTGCCACAAGTCACTGTGCTAAATGAGAACTTTTTATTATTCAGTTCAACAAACAATCTGGAGGTAGCTCAGTGCTGACTTCTTTTCTTTCAGTAATATCCGACAGGTCTGAGATCATTTTGTAGACCAGAATGAAAACAAATAAGACAATGACTAATCATATGAAGAAATGCAAACGAAATGAATCTATAAAGATATGTGTAGAAATACACGGAGCTGTGAGACCATCCCTTTTCTCTGATTATCAAGAAGAGTTATGTCAGCTGATTTATTTGCTTCAGTCATTTTTTCACTGAATCTGTGTGTTTTTTTTTTATTTCAAAATGTTCTGTTAGTTTTTATTTCTCCACATGATTTTCTACAGGATAATCTCAGTGAGCGCAAAGTAAAGAGAAACAATCACGATCCAGTTTTCCTGTGGGCTGAATGAGCAGACAGGCATGACCTGCAATTCAACTCTCTTATTGTGAAAGGATTGATAATTATTCACAGTTTCATGGTTATATCATATTTATAAGTTCATTTGATAGTTAGTCATAGTCATAGTTTCATTTAGTTTTCATTTAATTTGAAACACACAAATTGCCTGTGAATCCCCCTTTCTTGTTTACACCAATAAGAACTATGTGATTCAGCTTCTCCACAAGCAGTGTGAGAGAAGCTGCCTGTGCTCAGGGTGAAACGGCAGTCCGGTGTAGGAGAAGACAGTGTTTCGTCTTCCCACAGATGATCTCAGATACAGAAAGCAATTCCTCACTCACAGCTGACAGCTTGTAATGTCCCGAAGAGAAGGTAGAAAACTGTTGGGGTGTGTACAGTACAGTAAGCTATGTCATGAAATGAGAAGAAAGCAGATGTGATTGTGATCTCGGCTGGAGGGAAATCACATTCAGTATTACTGAGTATGGCTGAATGTGTTCCATGTGTCCTGCTTTCAGTCTGTGGGAGCACAGTGGCCCTGAGTGTGAGGCCTGGACTCCCAGACCGGGACTCAAGTCTCTGCTCATAACTTTATGGACATTAGCATACATTAGCATATGAACCAATCACAGGATTTATTGGCATTCAGCCATTCTGTCCAGACTGTGTCTCGGGTTTTTTCACCTCAACAAGTTTCGTTGTCCGATAAATAATGTCTTTCTTTCTCGCTGCTGTAGAAAAGTTGATTAGGTAAGAACTGACTTGAGGAGACCCAAGAAGATACTTTCTCTTCCTTTACTCTAATTAAATGTCCAGGGAGAGACGTGTGCTTTATTGTGTATTCACGTGTTGCATAATACAACACTATAATAGATTATTATGTCTCTGTCTGTACAGATTTCAGGAGTCAAACAAGCTGGGAGTCTGGAGTGGCCTCCATGATGCAAAACAGTGAGTTACCTCTCGGAAGTATTTTTATTATTTTGTTGTTATTATCATATATATATATATATATATATATATATATATATATATATATATATATATATATATATATATATATATATATATATATATACCAATGGTACCAATGGTACACTACAGTTAATTACTCTTTAGCTATTATTTAACTGTTAACAAACACCTAAACATTTAATAAACCATTTAGATAATTATTTATTAACCTTGCAAATGGTTCATCATTAGTGATCTTTAGTTGCAACTTTTCAATAAACAATTGCTTGAAAAATGATTTCAGTTTTTGTTGCCTGTGAAATAACTAATAACTAACATTTAACTGTACTATAATTACCATTTATTCATTCAAAACTTGAACCAGATTTAGTCTTCTTAATTTTAAGTAATTAAGTAATTTTCATTCCTCATCATTTCATCATATCTGGAATTCTGTTGTTTCCTTGTGTTGTAAAATATTTGTTAATATTAAAGAATTACTCTGATTTATCTTCCATTCCCTGTTTTGCTTCACTCCAATATTGTGGCCTTCCGCCGCAGCAGACAGCTGTTTTTATTAAAGATGAAGCTCTAAAAGCGTACACATATTATTTCTGTTCTTTTATGCCGCTGTTTAATGGTGCTCTTTCAATGAAAAGCCACAGATTACGTATGTTTTCTTCTCCTGTGGATTTCTGACGGCTAGTGTAACCCTGACATTATCCCATACCAATTGTAAATACATTTCAAACCTTACCTACCACTATGTGAGAGAGAATTGGGCACTTGGTCAATTATGTATATATTGATATAGCAACATGAATTGTGATGTTCCAGGAACAACACCAGCAGGGCGATGTCAGATTGTGTGGATCAGGAAACAGATTTGTGTCCCTGTAAACAAACTCTCACACACAATATGCACAAATAGTTGACATTTTTACGTTATAATTTGGGCTTGCACCAGTGATGCAATTACTTATTTTTAAGTGATAATAGTCAAGTAAATATCATCGGGGGGACATGGCAACATCACAGTGAGACATTTCTTTCCCCTAAACAACAAAATAATAAAAATGAGGCCCAAGATAAAGTGGAACGCTGGTTAATGATGGGGGAGAAACAGACCTAAACGCAGTCACGCGTCAGTAAAGCAGACTCTGTGGCTGTGTAGAGTATGTGAATGTACCTTAAATTTTGATGGTCATCAAGATGACTGATTTAATCCTTTAGATAGCTTTGTTAATGATCAAAGTCAAAGTCAGCTTTATTGTCAGTTCTTCACATGCAGCAGACATACAAAGGAATCAAAATGACGTTCCTAACTATCCCACGGTGAAGACAAGACATTTCTCACAGTAAAGTGCACAGGCACAGACCTGTTCTCACACTAAAGTAGACAATACATAAAGTGCACAGTAGATGAAGACATGTTACTGATACTAAAAAAAACAAGAAGAGAATAAGAGTTTACAGTGTAAATGTAAGAAGTAGCAGCAGAGGTCTGTATAATGATGACTAGCTGTATAAAACCTTTTGGGTGAGACTGACAACTCCACCTGATTTCTTCTTTCTTACTGCTGGACAAGAGGTCCACGCTCTCTGCAGTGAAGGTGTGTGGATTACTTCTCTCTCTGTGTCTTTGCTTGTTTCTTTGTCCTGCATCTCTCCTCTGATCAGAATCAATCCCATACTGCTTTTAGCCCTGACATCCACCTCACCTCGGATGATGCTGCTTCACATGAAATGCCGCCAGGTTTCTGCTGGGCAGTAATTTTGGGTTAAATGTCAGACGTTGTCAAACATTTCTGAACCAAAAATAGTGAAAAGTGAGCAGCTGGATGGAGGCTGGGTTGTTGAGGAATACCTAACGATGAACCCCAATATTCAATTGTTGATGATGAGTGAAGGAAGCCCAGGTTGAGTCAGGAAATGATTCAAATGAAAGTGGGTTCAGTCAGTGTGCTCCACCAGGCTGGACATTCTAATCAGCAGCTCTTCTGATGTGTGTGTGTGTGTGTATGTGTGCATTACACATAAATCAAAACTAGACATGAAATGAAAGAATTTTATTGAAAGTCAAACAAAAACAATGATGATCGACAGAACAAAATGAATTCTGTTGAGCAGTAGTAGCAGAGAAATGATCTCCATCTGCTTGTGTCGATGCATGTCGTTTCTCCGCCCGCGTAAACACAACAACGCCACTGTTGGTTTCAGAAATCCAGACTGTCATGAGTTCTCTTTTTGCTAGATTTTTTTCCCCATAATGTTAAAAGAGGGGTTTGTCTTTATTCATTTATTTTTTTGTCAATACTTGTGAATTTGTCTGAAAATGCTGTCTCTGTGGATATGCAGACTGGTTGTTTCTCTGCTAACAACACATGCACAGATTCATTTTAATTTGGCATGTGATTTACAGTAAACTACATGTGCTAACATAGGGCCTTATGATGTAAACCATAGGAAAAAGAAGTTGTAAAATGTGGTATAACAACAACCCAGCTACCAGAATACATTCTGCCAATGTACCTCTCTGCAGCTCTGGTTTTATGCTCTCGTTAGCGTTAGGCACAAATCCCCTTTCTTTAGGCTTCACAAAAGATCCTGTTTTATCTTAAACTACCTGTTTTGGTTGCCATGAGTTCGACTTGAGATGTCCCAACTTTTCATTAAAAAAAAATTCAAAAAGAAAGAAAATTCAAAAACAGCTGGAAATTGTCCCAAGGTTTCCTTAAAAATATCCAGTAATTTCACAATTTTGTCCGAAACTGTGGCCACTGTTTTGGCTTCTGGCCTGTAATTTCCTTATTTTAGATTTTAACCCTACCCTATATCAAGGTGTGACACCTATTGTGAACATATCTATGGTTTGTAGAAACATTAACTGCCAACATTTCATTCTAAGGACTGGGCTCTCTCTGCTGACAGCACAGGCATTCCTTCATTTTAATGTGACATTTGATTGACAGTAAAATAGACAAATCATTCCATATATAATGTATGTATATATATGTATGTATATATATATATATATATATATATATATATATATATATATATATATATATATATATATATATATATATATATATATATATATATATTATATATACATATATATGTATATATATATTATATACACACACACACACACACATATATATATATATATATATATATATATATATATATATATATATATATATATATATATATATATATATGTTTTATAAAAAACATCAGATAAATAGGTTGTGAAATGTGGTATAATATCAACACCTGCCTCGCAAAAAGAACAACTGCATCAATAATTTCAAAATATATTATATTCAAGTAACAAAGCACAGGAATTATGACAGGATAGCAGGAGGGAGTCAGGTGCCATTTTCTGTATCAAGCATGGCCACGATCATTCCCTTCCCTTAACCAAGAGTTTACTGTGGAAACATGAAGACGACACTCTGCTAACCATAGCAACGCTGTCATTTCAACCTAAACCTCAATGTCTGCCTAGACCTAACCAAACCAAACGGTGACCGTTCAGTTGCCTCATCATCTCAGCAGTGATTTGTAACAGTTTTGATCATAGACTAGTGATGTCCTCCCGCTGCTCTGGTTGCATGGACAAACAACAATGAGAGCGTATTAATAATTACGGTTAAACGGTTAAAGTGAAAGTAAATTCAGTCAGGTTCAGTGTGAATGAGCTGATTTAAAGTGAAAGCTGCTGAGCTGCTCTCCCAGGGGCCCACTCGCTGTGAGTGTGTGTGTGTGTGTGTGTGTGTGTGTGTGTGTGTGTGTGTGTGTGTGTGTGTGTCCACAGAGAGACCACAGCCAAATTGACTCCATATGTCTGTCTATTAATTGTGTGTCAGCAGAGGAAAGCCCCGGTGTGTTCCCCTGGGAAATGACACTGTGATTAACATTTCTACGGCAAAACAATCGACCCCGAAACACAAAGTGAACATGATGTGAGGCAGCGTGAGGGAGAGTTAGAGGGTGAAATAATCCACCGTCACACTTAAAGTCAACAGCAGCTTCTTCAGAGGCCCTTACTCTTCATATAATTTAATTAACCAGGAGAGAGGTTCAAAGGCATGACAATGTGAGACATATCGGAAGATAAACCATCGCTGATCCAGGTTATCCGTCTGTTTTCCAGTGGAGTAGCTCTGCTCCAAGGGAGGAGGGGGTGGGGTCAGAGAGAATCTCCCAGTGCTTCTACCCTCTGTCCTCTCTATACATCTAGGAATGAATGAATGAATGAATGAACAGGCACACTCTGAGCTTTCTTAACTGAATAATTCATTATTTGATGAATCACTGATTATTAATTCTAGGAAGCAATTTACATTGCTTAATATCCTTTTCATGAATGAACATTCTGTCACTGTATGTTTTTGTAATATGCATTAGTTTGTAGGTAATAAGGCTGTTATAGATTATTATAAGATGATTATTAAGATTTAAAAAACTCTACAAGTGTTAATAATAATAATAATAATAATAATAATAATAATAATAATAATAATAATAATAATACATAAACACAAACAAATGAACACATTCGGCCATTTGGTAACACATACAGACCAAGGTTTCCAACTGACAGCCTGCCAGAGCTGAGCTGAGTCCCCGCAGGCCTAATCATCTGAGAATTTGTTTTAAATGTGTTTTTTAAGATTTCAACAAAAATGTGTCATGTTAGCAGTGAACTCCTTATATATATAGGAATAAGAAGTTGTGTGTGTAACATTAGCAAGTCAAGAGAGAGAAGGATAGAGCGTGAAAGCGGCAGTGTGTGTGCTGTCAGCAGTAGCAGTACAGAGGTGGCGCAGCAGTGTGTGTAGTGTAGGCTGGTTGTTGCTCACTACATGCTACAGCTCCTCAGGACTGAAACTAAGTTTCCAGCTCTTGTTTGTCACTTGATGATTAAAGTGAAGGGGCATTACGCACAAAAAACATTTGGTAAGGCAGGGAAACTTCATGGTTTTGATAGAAACAATGGTGGCATGGTGTCATATTTTAGAACTGTTGTGTTTGTTCCTGATTAATATTGTAAATATTGTTGTTAATGCTTTATTGTTTCTCTTGTTATTATCTTGCTCTTTGTTTACATGTTTTTACTTATCATTATGGTTTTTATTGATGCTTAGCTCTGTTTTTGCTATACCGTCTGCTGCTGTGATAATGCAGCTTCCCCTGTCGTGGGACTAATAAAGGATTATCTTATCTAATCTTATTTTATTCAAATTTATGGCAGTCATCCTTCCAGTGACGACAGAATGGAGCATCTATAGTGAAACCTTTGTTGATATACAGCAGCCCAACTTCCCTGGTCACACTGTGTGTGTGTGTGTCAGTGTGTGTGTGTGTGTGTGTGTGTCAGAGTGTGTGTGTGTGTCTCAGTGTGTGTGTGCGTGTGTCTGTGTGTGTGTGTGTGTGTGTGTGTGTGTGTGTCTGTGTGTGTGTCAGAGTGTGTGTGTGTCAGTGTGTTTGTGTGTGTGTGTGTGTGTGTGTGTGTCAGTGTGTGTGTGTGTGTGTGTGTGTGCTGGCTGGCTGTATGATTTATTAATGCCCTGTTGAGAGGTTTATAAATCTGCAATATGCTTTCCCCCACAGAGCCATTAACAGACAATAGACAATTGATTCAGTGTAAATCCCTACTTAACCTGCACAGTGTCACAGCACAGACTGTGGTCGCTGAGAGAAACATGTCAGACCTGCAACATGTTGATCAGCAGACAGTATTTTAAGCTTCGCACAAAAACAGACAGAAGTGGCAGCTTGATATTTTTCACTAGTTTGTCTCCACCACCTTCAAGTGCCTGAGTTGAACAGTCGCTCTTCACTGCCTGACTGTCAAAAATAAAAAGATCATCTGAATCCACTCAGCTGAGATTTATCAGTGTGAATCTTTTGGCCTTTATATGGCTTTCTTGATAGGACAGCTTAAGAGATGACAGGGAACAGAATGAGAGGGAGGGGAGATGACATGCAGCAGAGGGCCACAGGTCGGACTCAAACCGTGGGCCACTGCAGTGATCACACAGCTTCTGTCCCCAACCTGGTTGACTCAGGTCACAGTTTCTCTTCTCTACAATCACAGCTATAGTGCTATAGTGCTCAAAGCATCAGTATTTGACGAGTTGGGAATGAGACCCATATATCTACTTCAAACAGGGTGGGCCAATGGCATCAAAGCTTCAGTTAACACCATTGTTTTTGGCATGAGAGAGGCGTAAAATCATTAGTCCTGCACACCTACTCTGACCTGTGCTCCCTCTTCTCTTGCATGTGCCTGATCAGTGTGGCTACTCAGTTCATTGTGGTTAGGCTTCACTTTTCATTTCTGCTCAGTTTTCTCTGCTTTGGACTGAATCATTTTTTAAGATCATCGTAGAATAAATACATCTCAATAGACCAGTAGCTGAAAGCCTTTATTTTACTTTCTGTGTTTGTATGTGTGTGTTTGTGTGTTTGTGTGTGTAGGTCACAGTGGAGTAAACCAGCTGGGAGGTGTGTTTGTGAATGGGAGACCTTTACCTGATTCTACCAGGCAGAAGATAGTGGAGCTGGCACACAGTGGAGCTCGACCCTGTGACATATCCAGAATACTACAGGTAAAATCATCAGGCTCAAAGCTGATACTGGTTGTAGAGACTATCCATCTAATTTGAGTCACAGGTCATGCAGAAAAACACACAGTAGAAATAACACAATACACTGCATCCCTGGATGTTGGTAGGGTTAGGTTATGGGTATGGCATCCAGTTGGACTTTTGTATGTCATTCTACATCAATACTGCCCTCCCAAGAAAAGAACAACTTCTGTGTTTTATTGAAATGCATACATATGACCTACAGTATGATACTGAAAGGTCCAGTGTGTAAGATATAGCAAAACTTGAGCTAGAATAGTCAAAAAACTTTCACATATCATTTTGTAGCTCAAGAGATGTCTGATATCTACTGTATCTAGTCCCAGCTGAGAGATGTATGCAAGTGGTGAGTTCGAGACTTAGTCTAATATGTCAACAAAATAAACTCACAAAGTGTCAAGAAAGGAAATATTTTTAAACCTATTTTCCTTCCTAAATCAGAAAAACACAACTGTACACCATCTTTTTAAGTTTGTTTAACTTGTTATCTCATCATAAAACACATTTCAAAGTTGTCATAACTTAATCAAACTCACCAGCACAGTGTTGGTCTGTCTTTCCACAATCACCTCTGGTTTGGTTGAAATAAAATCTCAGTTCACAGAGTAAGATGTGGAAATGTTCTGGCTCTATACGCCGTTTTCACCCACTGCTGATGTCCAACACTGTCTCTCCTCTGCTGCTTCACCTCTCTCCTGTCCCCAACTCCCGTTTCTCTCTGTCCTCTTTGTTATAGTCCTGGTAGAAGCCACCGTCAATCACCTCTGTACCATATCCCCTGTCCATAAACTGACCTCTGTCAGTCTCAGAGGCTGTGTTCAGTCCCAGTCTGCTGTCCAGCTCTGTTCACTACTGAGCCCAACTGAGCTGAGCCCCGTTGTTCTGGGTGACTCTCCCCATGATCTGAGGTTGTGACCCAGGCAGAAACCAGTCAGCTAATAAGGCCACTAGCTCAATGGCTGAATGAGCTAATTAGCTAATGGTCACTAGCTCCAGCAAAGTTTCCTTGTTTCTACAATCACCAAATTGATGCAGCAGAACAATAGATAATGTCCCTATAGAATAGAATAGAATAGAATAGAATAGAATAGAATAGAATAGAATAGAATGCCTTTATTGTCATTGCGCATTGTACTAGAAATGTAAGTGCAACACCTCAGTGGTCATCCAAATAAAAACATCAGTACACAGCAAATTGCCAGACTACTCAAACGCAGAAAGTATAAAATCAAGTGAGAAGGTAAGAGTATCAAGTTTGAAAACAAGTGTTAGAACAGTTATAAATGTGAATTGCACTCTTCTTTATTAAGAATAAAATTCAGCAGCCTATTATTGCACTTAACCAGATCTATTGTACAGGATATATAATAAAAATAGAATATAAGATATTGCACAGGGGAGTATTGCTCATAGACAGTTTTTGGGTTCAGTTCTGTGATGGCATATCTCAGAGAGCAAAGCCACTGCATACATGCGTGCTGCATATCCTACATATATCTATTTATTCCACGCATTCCTCTTCCATTGTTAAAACCTTGTGTCAATATTTTCCACAACACAATCCCCCTGCCAACAGTTTAGTGGGAGATTTGCGTGTGATATGCATGTAGTTTTTAATGTGGCCTCGAGTCTCTTGTGTTCCGCCTCTGTAGCTAGCAAAGACTTACCATGACTTTTTTCACATATGCCATAGTCCTCTGGAGTACCCGTAAGCAGACTTTTATATGTTATGTGGTGGAGTTCCCCTTTAGCCATTGCCATGATGGCTCCGTAGATCACCTTCCAGACAGAAAACTTTTGGAAAGCCAATCATTTTTTGCCCTAGCCCCAATAAATCTGTGTGATGCTGTTTTTGTGTCCAGGTGTCTAATGGCTGTGTGAGTAAGATCTTGGGCAGGTACTACGAGACGGGTTCCATCCGTCCTCGGGCCATAGGAGGGAGTAAACCCAGGGTGGCCACTCCAGAGGTGGTGGGAAAGATCGCTCAGTACAAGAGAGAGTGTCCATCCATTTTTGCCTGGGAGATTAGAGACCGACTGCTGGCAGAGGGAGTCTGCACCAACGACAATATACCAAGTGTAAGACCTTCTGTTCTTCAGCCAAGTCATGCCAATTAGAGCTTTGCACAGGGCACGTTAGCCAAACATTGAGACTAATCAATGAAACATTGTACATTTGTTACAATCTAAGAACAGGCTTGCAGGTGGTCTTGGTACTAGAAGTTCATGGGAGTCAGCAGATATGACACAAAAATAAGCTGGAGCAAACAGTTTTAACTAGAATGATTCTCACACCTGTGCCAGGGCCCAGCAGTCCCCTTTAAGTCAATCCAGCCTAATCCAATATCAAACTCTATAGCCCTGTGTCACTCTAACTTTGAAACTAGCCATAACTGCTTAATATAATTTCACATCTACAGATCTAGGATGTGCATTAAACTGTTGTCAGTCATTGATACCAGTCACCTAAATACCTCTGATTATTTTCATCAAGATCCATGCATTATTCCCTGAGAAATTAATGAAAACGTCCGACCTCACAATGTTTAAGAAAGTTAGAAAAGATTTCTGGATCCGTCCCTTTACCCGGATCCACGCCAAAAGTTGATGGTGTATATTCTGGGCCAAGTCCCATCCTCCATTCAAGTTTCATAGAAATCTGTTCAGTGTTTTTTTGTGTAATACTGCTGACAAACCAACCAACAAACAGACACAGGTGAAAACCATCAGAGCTTTAATATTGATCTAATTGGAATTGCAGTCAATAAAGGTGTGTATCAAATTGCTATTGACTAAAAACTTAATTGAGTAATTAAGCAAGTTCGGTGAAAAAAAAAACGTTCTGTGGAATTTGACCGTTTAGTACTTTACCAGAGTAATACACACAATGCCTTTGTTATCACTCTGTGCACAGGTTTAAAGTTCTGTATGTGGAACAGTTAGCCTAACCTAGCTTAGCTCAATTCATGAATGGATATGGACTGCTGACTCTAATAACCATAATTACTAAATGGTTAATTTATAGTTAACACCACTGTGCTAAATACAAATCCCAGGTGTAACAGTTGTCAGTGTCAGATGTAATGTAGGTGCTAACTACAAACAGAACTCATGACATCGTGTTGGAAACTTGTATGTTGAAGTTAACATGTATGTAACGCTGTGATCCTACCCTCTCACTGAAGTTACATAGAGCACAAACAAGAGACAGAGACACCATACACTCTGTAACAAGCCACTGTACCATCAACGGGATGCTGAATCTGTTAGAGAAGGTCAGAACGTCACGTCATGTTGCTTTAACTGTAAACTGTAGATGGTACTTGACTGTTAACAAACAAGGAAACATACTATAAAACATTTATTAAATGGTTTATAAAATGTAACAAAGCTGTGGGGATTGTAGGTCAGGTCAGCCACCAAGCCAAAGCATGTTTGACGAGTTGTGAGTGAGGCTCAAAAATCAATTTTATGTTATGTTGATGTTGAATAATGTTTACAGATGAACACATGATTTATTGGCAATTTAGGTAGATAAGTATTATCAACATCAGCTACAACTTCACAATAAACAATATGTGTGTGTGTGTGTGTGTGTGTGTGTGTGTGTGTGTGTGTGCACAAGTAGGGGCCACAGGTAGCTGCTTCCTTTCTCTTTTAACATATTGATACCATCATACATCAGACAGATTCTGTCAAACAATGCTATACTACAATAGATGCTCTTATGTAATCTGACCTGCCAAGGGACTGCAGATACAAACCATCTTGAAACTAATCTGGTACAGTACATCAAATGTTGGTATTTATGTTTAAGCTGTACACTTAAATAAATAAATACATACATACATGAATAACTACGATGTTGTGTGTATGAGCAGGTTTCATCCATTAATCGAGTGCTCAGGAACCTGGCCAGTGACAAGCAGCAAATGGGCACAGTGGGACCTGAAGGGATGTTTGACAAACTCAAGATGCTCAATGGACAAACCACGTGGGGAGGACGCTCAGGGTGGTACACTGGGACCGCACTTACTACAACTGGTGAGACACTAACTCATACTATTAATAACATTGTAAGGGTCGCCCAAGTCTGCCTTGATGTGTGGTAACTGTGGTGATTAACATGTTTCTTGTTTAGTCTTCTGCCATAATTGTAATTGCCATGATGGGTTCAAACTTGTCAGGAGCCTAGGGTAAGAACACAGATTATTAATACGGACTGGTATTATATTTTTTACTCTGTTTTTACCAAATGTGATAAATGGGGGAGAGGGGAAAGGTCGCGAGCGAGGTGGAGACCGTCGGAGTTTGGAGGATGTGGCCAGTAGGATTGTTCAGTGAATCTCCACAGGAGGAATCCAACAGAAACCAAAAAAAGGATTAAAAGACCACCAGATTACTGCGTGCCCACGATCCAGTTTCCAAACGGGTTGGGTGAGCTTTGCGTGGGTTCGCTTCCTTTTGTATTAAGACTTATGGTGGCTCGCCACGTTTCCACCTCTCAAAGGTAGTTTTATTTTGATACTTTTCTTTCAGAACTAATTCTTTCACGGACACTTGTCATTGGGATTTGAACGTTTGATCTGTGGGGATTTTCGGGGTTATTGTGAGGTTTTTGGCCAAATGTACAACAGCTCAAGATATTTCTGTTGTGACTAAATCTGGTCCTGGTTTTTAGATACAAAGATTGTGACTGAATTTAGTTTTTATCAGGTTACATTCAAGTCTGACTTTCTTCTATGGTGTTCCTCAATGCCATTGCATTAAATTAATATTATTTTACTTTGGTTAATTGCTCACTTGCAAAATGTATATAAATTCATGGAGCAGAGGACACGGTGTATAGAGCTGACACGAGCAGCTTCCCTTCCTTTTCCTTCAGTGTGTGTCTGAGGGCCCCATTTGCTGTGTGGAGCAGACTCATATGCTGCTGCTCCTCCTCCAGCACCCTGGGACTGCAACAGTGAGACCAAGTCATGCTATACTACCACGGCTGCTGCCTCCGCATCAGACTACAGCATGTTTATGCCCGTGTGCATGTGTGTGTGTGTGTGTGTGTGTGTGTGTGTAAGGGGCGTCTGCTCTCATTTGTGTCTCTTTCTGCCTGACTGATTGTGACACTGAGCAATGGCTTCATTCTGTTTTGCAGTCTCTGTCTGCTGGGGATAATGAATAATTAGGCTAGCACCACAAATAACATGAGGTCCACAGGGAGCCGGAGTCAAGCTCCCTTCTGCTCAGAGATCACATGGTGGAGATCTCCACTTTGAAGTGCCCTGTACCTTCACTTATTATCTTTAACTCACATGCATGGTTTAATTTCATGCATATTGTATCGTCTACTCTGATCAGGTCTTTGGTTTTAGTGAACTCCTGGATATGGCTGGCACTGCTTATGTCCTTATTGCTATTGTACCTCACAGTTTCATTAAGCATGGAATCACTTAGGCTAATTCTGCACTTTTCAAAGGCATCTTTTTGAATGTTTATTATAAAATCAAAACCTTTTAACAGAGGTATATATATATATATATATATATATATATATATATATATATATATATATATATATATATATATATACCTCTGTATACATACTGTGTATATATATATATATATATATATATATATACACAGTATGTATGAAATAAAAGGCTGAATCAGTTATTTTTGAACAAATGAACGGAGGTGGCTCATTGTTCACTTACGTAATCAAAGAATTTTAAAACAGGCATTTATTTTTCAAAACTGATCAATTTTACAAAATAGCAGCTGTTTAGTTGGCTTATGCCTCTGTCCGGCCCTGATGATGATTCACAGAATAGGGTCATAAAAACAGAAAGCAGCATAAAATGAAAAACAGTCACTTTAGAAAGGTCAAAGGTTGTAGGCTTTATAGACACGTAAAAGGACTAAAAAAATACATTTCAAAGACAGTGGTTCAATGTGATCTCTGTTTTTTAAGCCAAAGTCCTGGATGCAGTGTTCGCAGTTAACCATTAACCAAGTCTTTTAATGTGCCTTGGTAAAAAAAAGAGAGTTCAAGCAACTTGTAATGAAGGCATGTGTCCGCATTTACCATTGTTCTAACTTCAAAATGGTTCCTTTTTGGGGATGTTTTTTTGTACTTTGTAAATTGTAATATAAAATGTAGACCAGAGACTATACCCACTCACATCTTTAGATGGAGTCTTAATCTGTTTGGACAGACAAGTAAGCACTGACTGCAGTCTGCCTCTCTCATTTGATCCTGCACACAAGTAGAATATCAGTTTCCTCTTCATTTAGTTAAAACAAATATTATCAGTACTTTTTCCTTATCTAAAGACCTAAGGGTTGTCTGGTGAAATAAATATATACAATTGTGCATCCCTCTTTGTTACAGTAATTTAATACAGAATATGCAGCATTCATTTGCTAAAACAGCCATCTCCTGGTGTCGGTGTGTCATTTTCAGAATGGCTTTTATTTGTTTTTGAAAATGAACTCTTCTTGTATAAAGAAAAGAGAAGAGGGCAAACATCCAGGCCACAAAATCCCCTGAACTCACAAAAACAAAAAGTCCTACTAGAGAGACCTACCCATTTCTGAAATCTATAGATTCAAAGATCATGATTAATTGTGTCAAATGCAGCCATCAAATACAGAATGAGGACAAACAAACCTTCTGCATCAGTTGACAGTAGTGGGTCATTTACTACCTTTAATAAATCTGTTTCAGTGCAACGGTTGGTCCAATAGCCAGACTGGAATTTCTGAAACACATTATTACCAGTTAGATGATCACGTATTGGTCAGAAACATATCTACTCACATACCTACTGTGTTAGCTCAGTATTGCGGTACTGCTATTTTCTTATGCATTTCCATGTACTACAGAGGAGGATAGTGCTTTACTTCACTGCGTTTATCTGATGGCTGGGGTCCACCTTAACCCAGCAAGCATTACAGTAATTCTATGTATTTGTTCCTTCCCTCCTTGGTACAGAGTGTCAACCTTCAGAGGGAGGAGAGAACACCATATCAGTTAGCTCCAATGGTGAAGACTCAGAGGAGACTCAGATGAGGCTTCAGCTGAAGAGGAAACTGCAGAGAAACAGGACGTCTTTCACACAGGAGCAGATAGAAGCACTGGAGAAAGGTAAGTGCATGAAACAGTGCCACAGACCTTAGCACATCATGGAACCAAAAACAGACTTGTAAATGTATGACTAAACAATTATGAGCCATTCAGTGTTGTTGCCTGTTTGTTTTGTATGTGACTCAAAAATAGTCACTTTGACTTGAATGAGTCGGGTCAAATTCACAAAGAACCAATTAGACAACTGTAGGGAATGTTAACATGATAACATGATCCTGTGTAACTTTACTAACAACAGTTTTAACTTTATCGAATATGGCCTGGGGATGTAAAATGAAGCACCAGCAGCTTTGCGTCTTCCTCATTTGACTCAAAACCTGATTTTGATACATAAAGAGACAATTTTTTTTAACATGTCCTTTCAAAACAGGTGCCATGTTCTTACACATATATACTCTGAAATATTGACCAATGACAACCCGGCCAGTTTTGGATTCATCAATTCCAGTGAACTGTCAGTCATGTCCCGTCTGTCAGCCTAGCTGCTGCTATTCAGTCAACTGGCAGTGGCCTACATGTTGTAGTGTATCACTGCAATTAGTCTTAATGTGATTTATGATGAATGATGGCACAACCCAATCATCACCAGGATCAATGTTGGAAATATACAGTGTTGGATATACATACATACAGATCCAGCAGATTTGGTCACATTATCAGAAGACATAGAATAAATTCATTGTGGAACCAAACTTAAGCTTAAAAATAGCTTCCAGTGTCCAGAAGACACCATCATCACCTTCTGGGTTATTAAATGATGATTTCACAATCAGAATATCACTGAATACAGAGGCAAATGATGAATCAATATAAAAACACGGTCTGCCAGTAGAAATGGTTCCTGTGCCTCTGAGCAGGACACAGTACACAGTATAAATACACAGTACACAGTATAACTACATAGTGCACAGTATAACTACATAGTGCACAGTATAACTACATAGTGCACAGTATAACTACACAGTACACAGTATAACTACACAGTACACAGTATAACTACATAGTACACAGTATAACTACACAGTACATAGTATAACTACACAGTACATAGTATAACTACACAGTACACAGTATAACTACATAGTACACAGTATAACTACATAGTGCACAGTATAACTACACAGTACACAGTATAAATACACAGTACATAGTATAACTACACAGTACACAGTATAACTACACAGTACACAGTATAACTACATAGTACACAGTATAACTACATAGTGCACAGTATAACTACACAGTACACAGTATAACTACACAGTACATAGTATAACTACACAGTACATAGTATAACTACACAGTACACAGTATAACTACACAGTGCAGAGTATAAATACACAGTACATAGTATAACTACACAGTACACAGTATAACTACACAGTGCAGAGTATAAATACACAGTACACAGTATAACTACACAGTACATAGTATAAATACACAGTGCAGAGTATAAATGGGGTGGCTGTAGCTCAGGAGGTAGCGCAGGTCGTCTAGTAATCGAAAGGTTGCTGGTTCGAATCCCGGCTCCTCCCAAGCTGCATGTCGAAGTGTCCTTGAGCAAGATACTGAACCCCAAGTTGCTCCTGATGAGCAGCTGGCGCCTTGCATGGCAGCCTCCGTCATCAGTGTATCAATGTGTGTGTGAATGGGTGAATGTGGCGAGTATTGTAAAGCTCAGTAGACTGGAAAAGAGCTATAAAAATGCAAGACCAGACCAGACCATATAAATACACAGTACACAGTATAAATACACAGTACACAGTATAACTACACAATGCAGAGTATAAATACACAGTACACAGTATAATTTCACAGTGCAGAGTATAAATACACAGTACACAGTATATCCCTCTCATGGTTTCCTCTCCCTTACCATGGTTTCCTCTCTCCTCTCATGGTTTCCTCGCTCCTCTCCACCAATCCTCGGTGGGAGGGACTAAGATGCAAGGAAAAGACGCAAGTGATTTATCAAATGTGGATGCTCCCCAAACTCCTCTTACATGTATTTGCGTCATAACTTTTGAATTATGTCATTTTCTGGCTTGTTTGTTTGTGATTGGTTGTGCAGAGAGGGGGATGAGGAGAGAGAAAAGAAAGAACAAGATGAGAGATTGGACAGATAATGAAGATTGTTTTAGTGCAAGAAAGGTGTCACTGTTTAGCTGAGGGGGGAAAAAATCATCCAGAATTTTACATGTGGGAGCTGAGCAGCCCTAAAGGTCTGATCCTAGGATCGGCCCTGTGCCCTAGTGTGGTTTAATATAACTCATGTAACTACTGAGGTGCCTGTTTGTGTCATAATATGAGTTGTGCAGTTCTTCAGACAGAACATTCATTTATATACTGATTGTGAGATCTTCTTAGGTTAAATTCTAATGTAGCAGAGTCTTTCAAAGTACTCTAGTATTGCGAATGCTGGAAATCACTGCCTCACTGGCTTCACTCCAAATTTACTGTCCGAGATATAGTATATCAATTAGACATAGCAAAACTAATGCTATCATGTAATGACACAGTTTGTCTTTGCTCTAGAATTTGAAAGGACTCACTATCCAGATGTCTTTGCCCGAGAACGCCTTGCCAACAAAATAGACCTCCCAGAGGCAAGAATTCAGGTAAACTCTTGGTAGACTATTTTTTTTTAGGCTTGGGTGTGTGTGTTTGTGTGTGTGCGTGTGTGCGTGTGTGAATATGTGTTGTAATAATGTATGGTTTTCATTAAATAATTTTATTAATATGCAATTGGTGATAATCAGTCTAGGACAACTTGCCTTGAAGGAAACTTGAAAAAGATCTATTCAAATCTATCTAAAAACAACTGACCTGTCCACATTCAAATGGTTTACAGTTGCTGTAATTGTTTCCCCAGTCCACACTGGCTGTGAAGGGATTATTTGTCTGGGTGATTTCAATTAGGTATTTTTGTATTTTTGCATAGAATAAAAAAAAAACATGTATTTACTCCTCACTAAAGTATGAACAGGAGGAACTATTAGGTCAACCAATAACACTTTCAGTGTATGAATGGACATGTCAGTTTTGTTCTAATATAGACATGAAAACAGGTCAATGCGTCCTTTAACCATTATAACAACTCATGTTTTCTATTCTGGAACGTTCAGGTTTGGTTTTCTAACAGACGAGCAAAGTGGAGAAGAGAGGAAAAGTTGAGAAACCAACGCCGTCAGGTGTCCAACTCCTCCAATCACATTCCCATCAGCAGCAGCTTCAATGCCAGTGTTTACCAGCCTCTGCCACAACCTACTACACCAGGTACTGACAAACACATATGTAATATGTATGGTAAATCTGAGATTTATAATTCTTAACAGGAGGGATGGCCCAAACCCTAACTGAAACCCCTTAGTAAAAACTATATCTGTAGTCATGTCTATTTTATTACAGTAGATGCTTGAGTTGTATTTTCAACAGCAAAGACACTATGATTAGATAAATATTACAGGAATAATTGAGGCAGCAGTGTGTCTCTCATAGCCCCTCACTCTTCTGTGACAATACGTTACAATGCATTATTACATCTTACTCATCACTTTGATGGGGGGGGGCAGGCTGTTTGCCGTGGAAGGCTGTTTGCCGTGGAACCCTACAATGACTATAGTGAGGGGCTAGTTATGGAACCATTTTGTTTCATACTAAATATGTCCACGTCACATGGTATACATAGTATGTAGACATATTTTCAGCTAAATACATCCAAATAAAAGGCATGGTCAGCTGGTTGTCATATGCAACTCTGTTGCAACTCTTTGCTGACAGTGTAAGATACTAATGTTAAACTGAGTATTTAGACATATTTTGGTGACTATAATTTTAGCAACATGAAACAGTCTGTGACATCCTGTAAACACATGCTTTAAACATCATTAATAGTTTACTGCTGTCTAGTGTTGTGTCCTCACCCTCTCAGTACTCCCATAGTAAACCACCTCTAGAGTGCTATAATTGTAGACTTCTCAGAAAACTACATTTTCTGGATTTCTGACAACTGAATTAGGTATCAGAGTTCTGAGGATATAGGCTGCACCTTAAAATGTGATAGAATTGAACCACTAACTCCAAAATGAATGGATTACCTGCTCCAATTTGAGATTAACATGTGACTTGTAAAACAATGTCTTGGACCAACTGTCTCCCTAGTTTGTGTGTTAATAACTTTGCCTGGGACACTAAAGATCTGTTTGTTCTTTCCATGTCTCATATCTCTCTGTCTCTAGTATCCTTCTCATCGGGATCCATGTTGGGAAGGTCAGATCCAGTTCTCTCCAACAGCTACAGTCTACCAGCCATGCCCAGCTTCAGTATGGCTGCCAGCCTGCCTATGCAAGTAAGATTATTTTGCAAGACTGCTGAAACATGCCACCTTTCCAGTCATTGTGGGGATTTTTTCTGTCAAATCAAAAAAGTAGAGTAAAGTTAATCCACTGGATGTTGATATTCTTAGATAGCAGGGAGACTGAAGACTTTCAGCCAACAGCCAACTACAGAATACTAAGCATGCTTTGCTCGTACCTTTTATCTCTTTGTGTTTCTGGAGTGGGTGTTAAGTTGTGTTAAGTTCTTTCCAGCCTCAGGTCTACCTAGCTTCTAAGAAAACAAACTATGGAGTCTTACCTTGATAGTAACGAGGATGTAACAACATTGGCAATCTTGCATGACATTTTTCCAATAGTGAATCAGGGTGTTACATTCTGTTGTTTTAATGGGTAACGTTAATGTGTGCTTCCAGGCTTCCAGTCAGACCTCTTATTCCTGCATGCTGCCCACCAGCCCCACTGTAAATGGAAGAAATTATGAGACATACACTCCTCCACACATGCAGCCACACATCAACAGCCAGTCAATGACCTCCTCTGCAACATCGTCAACAGGTAGGAAGTTACTAACTGGCAACTGTTTGATATTCTACACACCCCCTCCTCCTGATTTTTCAATTTTTGTGTCAGGTTTGTTAGCACCCTGCTGATGATCAGGGATGAAGCCATTAAGACGTGGCATCTTGGGTTTGAATATTTCAGTGTCGTAACTTTGTTCCTTTAAATAAGTCCTGGAATATTAAAATTGTCAAAAAACGTAACAGGAAACAGATTGGATCATTTAATACAAATTACGGACAAAAAAAAAACAAGAGTTCACATATTTTGCCAGTTTTCCGTAGCATTCTATCAAATGGAAATATTGTAAGTGTGTAAAGTATGTTGTGCCTTTTGTACAAATTTTCCTGTCGTGTTTTGTTACTTTTGGAAACTCCACTAGCATTTAAAATCAAGTTCTGTGGGTTCAGACAATTCCTAGCTGTACCACATTACTTTGTAAAGATGGAAGGTCCAGCAGAGTTTGTCAGATTAAAACTAAAACATGCAGACAAACATTTTTTTTATAAAATTAGATTTCAAAATAATCTCAGTATTGATTATTGGTGCAATCCAAGAAACTGTACAGGCTTTCTCTTAGCTCTTTCCATGACATCTGCACAGTTTGGACTCCATCAACATGTTTGTTGTGTAATGTCTGTCTTATACTGTAACTGTAATCTAAAACCCCTCTGCTCTCCTTTTACCAGGTCTGATTTCCCCTGGTGTCTCAGTTCCAGTCCAAGTTCCAGGAAGTGAAGCAGACATGTCACAGTACTGGCCACGCCTGCAGTGATGTCATTTCTCATGTCCGTCCTTCTTGCCTGTTTGAAATGATGCAACAGGACTGTTTGGGACATCACAGCCTGACCTATCCCTATTTTACAGCTTGAATGTTAAAAAGGACCTGTCATCAACTGAAACAGTCTATACTGCAGCAAATGAATATGAAGAAATGACTTTCTTTAGTGACTGCAAGAAAATGTTCATACCAAATTGTGGAGATGAGCAGGGCAAGAATGAGTTTGAATACTCTTCCAATTAAAGGATTTTAATATCACGTAAACCAGAACAGTTTCAATTGGATCAGAGGTCTTGAGGAGTTCTCTCTCAGCATCATCTCCATCAGCCACCATTCAAAGTCTGACTGGTGAGGACACTATCCCGAAAGGAAAAGCTCTAGCCTGAGCTGTACTCAGGAAGCTCAGGAGGGTGGAACAGAAGTCCACACAGGAAGAAACTGTTCTGTGGGAAGACATATTACCTCCACTTTCAGTTCCTAATTTATATCATGTTGGTGTATTTGTGGCAACAATGACTGAAACGTAAAAGGAAGAACTTAACAAAACTTGAAATCACCTGTCTGCTGTGAACTTGTTTCAAGAGCAGATCCAAAAAGCCCCGACCTGGAATGTGTACAGAACTTGAGAATATGGATTCTGGTGAAATGTGTTTGGTATTGTAAAAACATTGCCCTGGATGTGATCTGCTAATTGGCATGGACGCTGATTTTGATCTGAAAAAATGTGTTTTTTGGGGGGGGTAGGGGATGGGGGTCTCAATTTGTTTTAATTCCAAAGCTCCTGTGTCCAGAAATTCAACAGTAAAGCAACAGCTGAAAGACTGTCAGCAGTAAAAACACTTTGCTAGCTTATACAAAGTGAACATTAGATTGTGTCTGCCATGTACATCAGTTTCTAATTTCAAAGTGTAAAGTATTTGTCCTCTACAGTGATCAAGGAGGGTTTCCATAATAAAGTTATTTCAATTATAATCCCTTGTAGAGTAAGACTGAACCATCCCTGGTGCACCTGAACTCAAATGTACAGCCCTCTGCGAAAACCACTGAATTGGAGTGGAAGTTTGTCTCCACCGCTCCTTAGACTTGGAGAATCTATGAAAAGAAGCATTGAAGTTGTTGTTGACTGTTGTAGAGACTTGTTGGTGTCATTTGCAGCAGAACATGAACATGTTAAGTCATCCCGGTGGTAGGACACATAGAATAACTACCTCCAAGATGAGTTTTTTTTAATTCAGTCGTGAGAATGTTACATCCAAGCTCATCCACAAAGATTATTTCTACATGAGCCATTTAAAGACTGTGCTGTCAAATGCTGTCACATGATGATTGCTGAGGTCACATGTAGGATGTGAAGGTCACAGGAAGATGTGTGATAGTTGTCAGAGTTACATAAATAAGTCTCACCAGAAAATAGCACAGCAAAGATTATTCTGTTCAGATATCTGGTGCTGGAAGCTCAGTGAAGCAGTGACCACTGCAGGACTAGCTGGTGAGCAACACTGGCTGCAAAGCTAATCAGTAAAAAACATGTGCAACCCAGCCTCAATAGCCCCTGTTCTACCTGGTCTGAGTGGCTGCCCAGTCATGCCCAAGTGCATCTGCTGTCTTGGCAAGTTGGGTAAGGCAACGTCACTTGACAAATCACACACTGTCAATGAGTCTTTCAGATGTGTGTAGTTGCCTCTTGATCAATTCAAAAAGTTTTCATTGAAACAGAAGTTTCAAGAACAATATTGCCAAAGCAAAGATGTACATTGTCCAAATGTTTGTTCAGTACACAGTAACAGCAATATAATTATTGAAAATATGCTATACTCCATGAGCAACCACACACAAAATAATCACCTGCAAATTCAAAACTTTACTGTTTACTGCAGTTCTATATCCTGCTGGTCTTTGCTGTGCTTCACTTTTCAAAGATGGCGGCCATGCTTGCTCATGCACTACTCAAATTGGGCATCTACTTAGATCGGGTAGTGACAGCCCCCAACCTGGCTTGCTAGCAGGGGCGGACTGGGCCAGGAATCTAATACCAGTCCAGGCTGTTTCCAGACCATCTGCGCATTAACTGTTCACATCAGACCATGTATCCTGCATTTTTGCTTTCTTATTTTTTTTTATTTACTGTTTATGCCAGTGACATATCTCTTACTTTCTTTCTTTTGTTTCTGGCAGAAAATAACTGCTCTGTGTTTTTTCTCTAATTTACCCTGTAATAAAAATATCTTCTTGATTTGACAGCAGAGAGATGACAGGAAAGGGGATGAAAGATTTGTCAAGGGCCACATGTCGAATTTGAACCCAGTTCCCTTAATAAGACTGCAGACATTTTTATGTATGCATTGTTTGGCTTTTGACACCTTACTGATGTCTTACACACCTCGTATGCTATAATCCTGTGGTTGATCTGCTTTGAGCTTGTGCCATAAAACCACTTCAGAAGTGGACCTAGACCTTTCTTTTCAAACAGGCTTGGTGCAGTTGATTTAACACTAGCCTAAGCTAGCTGAATCAACTGGAAAATGAATGCACTAAACTTCTTAGCTATGAAAACATGTTGAATTACACTTGGGTATGAATGTGGAAGTGAATGGCTTTCTGTATGTGTAAGATCAATACTATACTGACAACCTGTCCAGGGCTCACCCTACCTCTCACCCAATGTGTTTTGAGACAGCCCTCAGTCCCACATGATCCTGTAAAGGATACAGCACATTCAAACAGTGCAGAAAATAAATGGATGGATGCCAATGGCAGCTGTCCTCAGGAAGCATGCCCATGATGCTAGACACAAGACACTCCCTAAGATACACAAGAAGGGACCCACGCTCAGGCCTATCATCAGCAGCATCAGCTCTTACAGACAACATTGCCTGAGGCCAAAGGATACCAGTACAATACAAAACACCTTGGACTTTGCCAACCCGTTCAAGTACTAAAACTGGACACAGATGACATAAAGTGGTCTTAGGGTGTCCAGACCACATTGCTACAACAGGATGAAGTCTATGTCTCTCTCTTGCTCCCTTTGGGGAGTTGACATTTAGTGCAACCTGTTATAACTAGATCTATTTTACAGTGACGAGCTAGGACCAGCTCACATATCCCATTGTGAAAATGGCTTATGCTGTCAAATATTACAGTGACAGTTAATGTCCCCTGTTTTACACTATATACTAGGGCTGCACAATACCATCAAAAAATTATATTATGATTATTTTTACAGAAAAAGCAATCGGTATATAATTGACAATAAGTGGGAATAATCACTTATGCATCACAGTTTTTATTTTCACAAAAGAAAAAATCATTAGTGTGACATCTGTTGGGGTCTGGAGCAAACAAACATGCTTTTTTCCATCTGGAGAACAAGACTTGTAGGTGAGGACCTCTCTGCAGCTCTGCAGTACTCCTTTATAAAGCTGTTTGTCACACACAAAAAATGGGTCCAGAAGTCAAAGGTTACATTTTAGTCCTGACTGAATTGTGCCTTTAATTACACATATGACACATTGTCAGTTTAAAAGATCATTTAAAAAGTCAAGAAAGTGGCACTTTGTCTTTAAGATAGTTCAATGGTTTTGCCTAAACCCGCTCAGTGAACTACATCGTCTCGCTCAAAATGTTTCACCAACAACAACATGGCCGTCACCTTAGCACAGAAGAAATATTACAAAGGGTGAAAATCCACGTCTGCTCATATTGACAGTGGCAGTTATGTGAAAGCAGCGAGGGTCAGTTCTGTGAGATAGCTAATATATAGGAGCAGCTCTGCAAGGTTTCAGTTTTAGTGAGCATTCAACGAGACAACGTCACTAATGCGACTGTTGGCTGTGTAGTTTTTATAATTACATATTTTCATAGTCTTATATTTCATTAGTTTTATGACAAACTGAGACTTTCTGGAATTGAAAGATTATCTTTTAAATTAACAAACATCATATGTGTGATTCATGGCACAATTCAACAAATTACAGTATATGTCTCTCGCCATTCGCCACCATATATACTTTTTCTGACTTCGCCTGACCCCCTGCTGATATTTTAAATCTTGGAGACAGTTCTCAAATACTGTAGTATTTGTACCTGGAACAAATAAGCGTATCGCTTCTACATCCATGGAACCACTGATAACACAGTCAAGGAAAACCTGAACAAATGAATACTTCCATACAGTCCTTACTGAAATAGATGCGAATGATCTGCTATGGGCCTTGTACACACCAGATCTCAACCCAATAAACACCTCTGGGAAATTCTGGACTAACCACAAGGCAAACAGTGCACATTGCATTGTGTAGTGTCATTTGACACAATACAGGTGTACACAAAGTAAAGGTGAGGTGAGCCGAGCACTGAATGTGATACGACAGCTGCTAATCTGGAGTTTTAATGCACACCAACACTTGGAAATTGTGTGTTGTCTTTCAGCACCATCATCAAAACATTAAATGTAAGAATATCTTTGGAAGAATATTGTTTATCCTTTCAGTTAAGTTTCACACACTTCTATTGACTTATAGAGAATCTATTAGCAGGATCACTGAAGCTGTTCATGGAGCAACCCTGTCTCCAAGAAAAAACCTGTAAATACAACTACATTTGCAACATTCAAGATATATTTTAAATGGACCACTGTTCGTTCACACAAAATGGGGCAGCTACAGTCCCTCGGTCCAATAGCAGATAAAAATAAAAAAAATCTACGTCCATTCCTGAATTAAGGAAAATGCCAGGTGCAAAAAGTGCACAAAACCAAATGTATTAGTCTGTCTTGTATTGCTTTAATTTGACTAACTATTGGTGTTTTGTTTTTGTTTTAGGTTTTTTTTTACAGTTTCATAGGCAGCTGTTAAATGAAAGATATATTACTGGCTTAAACAGTAAACATTGGGATAAGAATAGGATTCTGGGGCCTCATTTATAAAACTGTTCTTAGATTTTTTTTTCTGATGTTTTGGATGTGTTTATTGTATGTTTCTTGTGTTTCGATGTTGTTTTGATGATGGTCTCTGTAAAGTGTCCTTGAGTGGCGTGAAAGGCTTATTATTATTATTTATTTATACTTGAACCTAGTCTTAAGATCATCTCCACTTACGTTTGATAAACAAAGAATCCCATACACATCCATGTAACATACACACCAGTCATCTATAAATCCCAAATCAACTTAATTGACAGCACCTGCTTTATGATTTCCTCTATATAAAGCCATAACAAATAAGGGTTCAGCCAGGAATAGTCACGGACGAAAAGAGAAAATCAGACTTTTTCAAAGACGAGATCAGTCAGTACGTTTGCATGATGTTGGAAAAAGTCAGACCATTGTGTTAATCGGACTTAAATTGGATTCATACAGTCCATGTAAACATGTTGGTCGAACTAACACACCCAGATAATGCGGTTGGAAGTCGATTTACTCTTTCATGTATACGCCTTAGTCGGACCTGAACTGTCCTCTGCGTTCTGGGCATGCACTACAGTCCCCGCGCCGGGCACTAACCAGGAAGTCGTCCATGGCATAAATCTGTGGCAGGAAGACGGGAAAAACAAAAGAAGAAGAAGACGACGACAAAGGTATCAGCATGGTGAGTGCTAAATCAAGAAAATACAATAATAATTGTTGGCCAGCACTGAAAAGTCATCCATATTTTCATCGTTAACTGTGCAGCCCGTTTGCTGCTTCTTAACTTGTGTGGTATGTGACGTAATAGGTCATCCGGATGAAAGTCTGGTAGCAACTAGCTAAAATTGTGCATATTGCCACCTACTGTGGTGGAGTTGGACATACTTCCATCAATAAATCGATTCTCCCCTGGTGCTTGTATACTGGGACGATGGCGGTAGTCCAATTAAATTGGCTAATCGAGCTATGACTGTAGCTCGACTTAAGTGAAGTGTGCATGGAAACGTACTGCGGGGCAGTAGATGAGATTGAAGCCATACATATGAGACCCAAACTGCAATATCCCTGCATAACCAGGAGGAAAATCACATAAATCAAGTCTAGACTTTGCTGAGTTGAGATCATTTCCAAGTCAGAGTACAGTCAGCCTACTATGTATTTGGTTCCCTGCTTAAGTCATACTGATCAAAACTGATCCAAAGTCTGTTTCATATGAGGCCAATGGTCTGAATTATAATCCCAGTTCAGCTCTGCAATAGCAAATACATTTTCAGTAATGTGAACCAGATTACGTTTCTATTAACAATTAGGAAATGTTGTTAAAAGACATATCTGCAAGTTGCAAAATGTTCACCTTGAACAAATTAGTAGTTTTAGTTGTTTTCAATTAAATATCCTATCTTGTAACAAAATGTCCTCTGGTAGTGACTACAGGGGTTAGGGTTCATACACACAAACAAACTGCTACACATACACAACTACTCACACAAGCACACACACACACACACACACACAATCCCCTCAGAGGAACACCCAAATTTCATACACTGCAAATTCAGAAGTGAAGCATTGTTGAATAGGAAAAAAAACTATTCATTGGCTCGCTCCCTTTACTTCATTCATTCAGCCCGTCATTTCTTTCTGTCTTCCATCGGCCAGCGGGTGGCTGCAAAATGAGAATGGGGTCATCCTCTCCTCATTTACCTAACAAAGGTTTGGAGAAAAGAGCGAGAGAAAGAGGAGCTGACGGCTGTCACTGAGAGAAAGAGAGAGGGGATCCAAGACAGATGACCTGCAGTTTCACTCTGAAAAGTTTCATTCCATTACATATCACACAATCCACATCATGTCAGCACCGATCAATTACTGTCTGCATCAAACAGCACAATAGGAAGCCCTCATCATCAAAGAACATTTGGATAGTGATCAATGATGGCTTCCTACCACTGAAACAAGACTGATGACACAATCGTTAGGTTATTCTGGTCGTGATGGGACTATGACTGTGTGTGTGTATGTGTGTGTGTGTGTGTGTGTGTGTAAAGGTGATGCACCACACCCTGCAGAGAAAAAAGCTTTATAACACCACATTCAGCCTCTCTCTCTCCCATGAAGTAGCATTTGAATTGACAAATCCCCCAAACCACTCCGCAAAGGTGGCTAGAGAACTGTACTCAAGTAAAAGTACAGTTACTTAAGGAGAAATTAAAGTAATCATCAAAATAACTAGTTAGGTAAGAGTCCAAAAGTATTCAGTAAAAAGTTACTTATGATGATGATAATATGTTTCTTACAGTGCCCACGTCTTTACGGAGACCTGCTTCCACCACGAAATCCTGGATCAAATTGTTGCACAAGCTGGACAGACTGTGTCATGGAGGAGATGCGGACTCTGTGTTCGCGTCATTGATGCTTAGTGCTCACATGCAGTCAAAGTTGATGGACAGTGAATATCTGTTGTCAGACTTTTAATATGATGCAGCCAACCACGTTATCCTCATCTCGTTGCTGCTGCTTACATTCATCCCGACACATATTTTTAAAAAATGCACCTTGGTTTATGTATATACAATAACTGTATATATCATCTACTGTATCTTTGTGTAGCAAGAATGAGTATAAAAAGATAGACTCTCTTAAACGGGAACCTTGACTGAAAATAGAAACATGCCTACTACTATAAATACAAGAAGTAAACTTTCAGAATGTCAATACACTTTTACCAACACTGGGATCCTTTTTCCTCTTCTTCCTCCTCTTAGCCTGGCACTTCCCTACCTGTCTCGTCTTTTACATTCCTACTCCCCTGCCCGCTCATTTTCGCTCCTCAGCTGCCCATCTTCTCTGAGTTCCTCCCTCCAGACTTTGCACTATGGTGACAGAGCCTTCAGTGTGGCTCGCTCCACTCTCTGGAATGCTCTCCCTCTGTGATTGTGCCAGTGCAAATCTGCTGCTTCCTTTACATTGCAAATAAAACCTCATCTGATTCAAAGTATTCTCACAAAAAGGTTTGTACATATCGCACTAAATTTTGTGTAAAAGTATCCAGCATCACGCGCAATCAGTGCGTCTCTGCAAACCCTCGCAAAGGCAGTTAATGGAAATCCAGGCACTTTCTAGAAATGACAGCTATTACAGTTTTTAAACTTACCAAACACTGCACAACACTGATGCTGCAGACTGAATATTTCAAGTATTTATTTCAATACTTACAGTATTTCTTACCATAATCAGTTACAGTAATCAACCAACAATGAAATCAGTGAAACAAATAAAATCTGTAGACAAATAAAAATGACTGCATGAAGTACATACACTTTGACTCTGAAGAAAAACTACTGTAAAAGCAACAAGAATACCTGAGTGCTGCGTTTTCAAATTAGCACATGCGTGCTTCCACACCTGGTGGATGTGATTATCCAGTTTGTTCATGACTGTGGTCATTGGCAATCTGGGGCTTTGTAATGACAAGGAAGTAACCTCACAATCCTTATCTGTGTCTAAGGTGTGAAAATGTGTGTAGAGTTTTACAAATCACTGTGTGTAATGTTCTGCAAAAAGGGTGAAGCAGACATTGTGTGTAATGTTGTGCAAATCTGTGGAGGTGTTTTGCTCCTTGGAGTAGAAATAAAATTGTGTGGAAATTTTTATTTTAGTGTGTAAACAATTGTAAAAAAACTGTAATCGATTAGATATAAATTTATCAGTGATTATCAGCCACATAGATATGGGTTTGAAGAGGCCTACTACACTAAATAGTAGGTTCAGAGGGCAGTCATCATCTATTTATATGGATGCGAAAAACAGAGGAATCCAGAGGAGTCCCAGTCCGGTTGGGATTTAGCTCATAAACCTGAAGCCAGGTGGATCCACATTCTTTGCAGGTAAGATAATGAGAGCATATGAAGTGTAGCTTACAGGCGAAAAACAATACAGGAAATAGTTTGAAGTTGAAGTGACATGAGTGTTGACATGATTGCATTACACTTACTTGCTAGCTAGCTGCTAGATACTATGAATGTTTTTTTGTGGATTAGCATGTATGCAACATTTAAACTGTGTAAAACTGTGTATTCATGTGTGTGTCCATGTCTTTCAGGGGTTGGTTGAGGTACTGGAAGGCTCCCCATAAATAAGTAAGTGATATTATATGGAGCCAGGTCAAGGCCAAAAGATTTGTTAATTTTGAAAAAAGTATTGACCTTGAATTGTAAAAAACATCAAAAACATTTTCAAAATAAAAATTAGTGTAGGAAAAGGTTCATTTAAATTTAAATATAATTTTGATTTCATTTTTTTTTTAAATCTTTATTTTTCATTTTCACTTATATATAATTTCAAATTTGAGGTCTTATTTTTTTCAGTTGAAGATTTTATGTTTTTTAGATTCACATCTTAATTTTGGGTTCCAGATTATAATTTTTTTTCACTTTCAGATCGTATTTTTTCAAGTTTCAGAATTTGAGCCCTGATCTTTTGTGGGAGGCGTGGCATCTTGTGGGAGGGGCGTGGGATTGTGAGTGACAGCATAATAAAGAAGGCTCAGGGCCTTCCCCAATTACATTGCCTTCAGGAATTGTGGGTACTTTGAGAAATATGACTCAAGGCTTTCTATACACTGTATTCAGCTTATTAGCAGTGAATTAAGTGATGCTCAGGACAAAGTTACATTTAACAAGCTGTTTTAGACCACTCTTGGTAATAACAATATATAAGAGCAGTAAAATATGCCAGATTTAAATTGATATTAACCTTTTTTCTATACTTATTATTATTTTGAACTTTTAGTTTCAAATTCTTATTTGTAACCTTTTGGCCTTGATCTGGCTCACTTTCAGATCACATTAAGTGTTTTACTTGTGTTTCACTAGCCATGTGGTAGCAAAGTGGGAAAAATCAGCTTACTAAAAAATAATGCAGGCCTACAAGTGACACCTTGTATAGGGCTGGATGATTACAAACATCCAGAACAGATTGTACTTTGTTATAGATTCAGCATGTGTCTCTAACACATGGTTAGGGATGTGACTCTATTGCTAAGTGGACATTTTCAGGATTATAGTAGAACTAAGGCACCTCTCAACAATATCCTGTACGTGTTTACTTGAATGTGACTGTAATGACTGTAATGATCTTTGGAAATTGTTTAGATCTTTTTCATGCTGATCAGTGTTTTCAGTAATTAAATATATTGTCTATAGTTCCTGTGAATTATATTCATTCATGTATACTGCTGTGTGAAAAGTTTTATCTCCAGCAATGAAGGAAGACCATTTCTTTGTTATGCACGCACTACATAAGTATGTCTCTTTTTTGCCTTTACGTATCAGTTTGAGGGAGGAGAAGGCAAACCATGCTGATCACGCTAAAAAACAAAACTTCTTTCATGTCTCGCTTGTATGCTTTTAGCCATGCGTTCAACGGCAACAGCTTCATTTCAACATGAGGGCAGAGGATGTTATGGAGGGGGATACCTTTTACGGTGTTTTGGCCGACACTGATACTCAGGCAGGGTATTCATTGGAGTAAGAGTAAACAGCCAAAGAAATCCAGCGGAAAGAAGCCGAGCTGCAGCTGAGTTAGCATCAGAGGACATGGCCAGGAGTGGAGGCTGCACTCCAGGACTACAGTTTTTCGCCACAGCGCCCCCTACCATAGAGGAGGATACACTTTCCGGACCGTACTTTCAGAACCCTGGTTTATTCCATCCAAGTATTAATGTTACTCGTTTTTTATAGTTTAAAGTTTGATCCCACACAAATAATACTTTGACTCAATATTTCTAGTTGTGAAGGTTGATTTCACCCAAAAACTACTTTCTTACTTATGGTTATAAAGACTTAGTGAAGGAGTTCACTTGAAAAATCAAAAACAGGCGAAAAAATAAGAACAATACACTTCCCTGGCTCAATAATGATATGTTTGATTTGATGAAAGAAAGAGACCTCACACTGAAAAGAGCTTTGAAGACGAAATCAACCACTGATAGGCACAGGTTCACTTCGTTACGCAACAAAGTTACGAAAGCCATTAGAAATGCCAAAGCTAACTTTTTTATAACAATTATGAATGAGGCAAAAGGTAATACCAAACTGATTTGGGAACAAATCAAGAATTTAATGGAAATTAACCACAGGGCTAAGAAACAATTAAAGGTGAAAATAAATTATAAGCTAACACAAAATCCAGCACAAATTGCCTCAGCTTTTAATAATTATTTTATTGACTCTGTGGCTGAGATTGCACAAACTTTTCCCTCAGCAACAGAAACTATCATTAAAACTGATAACGGTAAGACCTCTTTTTGTATTCAACCCATCTCTGAACTAAAAACAAAGGCGATAATTAATTCTCTTAAAACTTCAATGGCCAAGGATATATACAGGATGGTTTCAGCAATGCTCAAATCTTTAAAAGACCATCTAGCCTGTCCTAGCTCACAAATCATAAATGTATCAATATTGCCGGGAATATTTCCAAATGCCTGGAAGACTGCAATCGTCTGTCCTATCTTTATATCAGGTGACCCTTAGAACATCACTAACTATCGCCCAATTAGTATCCTACCCGTAGTATCCAAGGTTGCTGAAAAGTGGATATCCAAGCAGCTTGCCTCCTTCTTGAACAATAGTCAATTTAATCTTCATCCTATGCAGTTTGGTTTTAGGGCCAACTACTCCACTGAAACAGCCAACTGCCTTTTCATAGAAAAGGTCCGAGCTATGGTTGACAAAGGAGGTGTTGTTGGTGCAGTGTTTTTAGACCTGTGCAAAGCCTTCGACATAGTCAACCATAAGGTCCTCCTGGCCAAACTGCCTTCTTTCAACTTCTCCCCATTAGCACTTAGGTGGTTTGAATCTTACCTGACTGGTAGATGTCAACATGTTGTTGTTAACAACCAACTTTCTCCAGCTTTGAGTTGCACACTGGAGTACTACAAGGGTCAATCCTCGGTCCACTACTGTTTTCTTTAGATATCAATGACCTGCCATCTGTCTGTCTCGATGTGGAAACCTTGTTACATGCGGATGACACTGTAATGTATGTGCATGCTAAAACAAAGCAGTTGGCAGCTGCTAAACTTATGTCAGCGTTAGAGCAGATCTCAAAGTGGTTAAACTGCTCCTGCCTCCAACTTAATCTAAAAAAAACAGTGGGAATGTTTTTTACTAAAAGGAAGTGCAATATTGTGCCGAACATAACTATATCAGGTCATAATATTGATATTGTGTCAGAGGTAAAATATCTGGGAAGGGTTAATAATGCGACAGCGTCGAGCAGCAGTGCGAGATTTAACTGTATTGCAGGCAAGAGCAGCTTCAAATAATACAGGCATATGTTCAGAAAACACTGCGTCACATATCTCTAGGTTAAAAACAGGCAAGCCATATGATAAGACAAGATCCAGTGTGTGTCCGTGCTCTTGTGTGGGTCCAGACACAGATTGCACAAGATTAAAAGAATCAATGAGGTTTAAAAAGCCCTTCGCCATTGGCTTATCAGGACAACACACGAACATTAAAATCCCCAACAATAAGAACACGGTCATATTTTGGCATGATTTCAGCCAGAAAATCAGAGAAGTCATTTAAAAAGTCCTTATTGTACTTGGGAGGCCGATAGACCACAGCACACAATACTGTGTGAGAGGGGCCAAGCTCAAATATGCTCAGTTCAAAGCTGGTGAAAGAGGATGAGAGCGACAGCTGCTTACATTTATAAGGATTCTTATAGACAGTCGCTATTCCTCCTCCTCTGCCCGACGTCCGCGGGGAGTTAAAATAGCAACAATCACGGGGTAAAAGTTCAGTGAAAGCGCTGGACTCACCAACACACAGCCATGTCTCCGTCACACAGAGGAAATCCTAACCTCGGGACGTGAAGAAGTCCTTTAAGACAAAAGTTTTGTTCGCTAGAGATCTAGCATTTACCAGGCCAATCCTGGCAGGAACTGGCGGGTCCGCGGCGTTGGTTGTCTGGGGAGCACGACACAGAGACCGCAAACTGCGGTGATTCACCCCGCGCCAGCGGGGATGAGGAGAGCAGGGGCCGCGGGGCTGGAACACCTCTTCCGGGTCAACGACAGGTACCAGCCAGACGTCAACAGGGTCCAGCGAGCGTCGAGGAATAACGAAGCTAGACAGGTATTAGTCAAACCCTCGGACGTTACCAGGGAAACTAAGTTATTGCCTGTGAAAAACTTTATATTTTGATTGTAAAATGCATGAAAATATAAATTAATGGTCTTAATTTATTTTCTTTGGCAAGTGACCATGGTATAAGCGGGATAATGCCTGACGAGGTGTCCATAATCAGGAATTAATGGTTGTCGCGAAGGCCTTAAAACTGTCCGACGTGCAGCGGAGGACAGTTACCTCCGCAAAAGGACAGTTGCCTCCACAAAATAAGTTTAAGAAAACACACAATGCAATCCTCAAGGATGATCCCCCGGTAAGCGATGCACACGCACCCGCCCATCCGCGTGATGTAAAAGAAAACATGATTCATCAGACCAGGCCACCTTCTTCCATTGCTCCGTGGTCACCATACACAACACACTGCGATGCAGAGTGTACTCTGACACCTTTCTATCAGAACCAGCATTAACTTCTTCAGCAATTTGAGCAACAGTAGCTCGTCTGTTGGATCGGACCACACGGGCCAGCCTTCGCTCCCCACATGCATCAGTGAGCCTTGGTCGCCCATGACCCTGTCGCCGACTCACCACTGTTCCTTCCTTGGACCACTTTTGATAGATACTGACCACTGCAGACCGGAACACCCATCAAGAGCTGCCGTTTTGGAGATGCTCTGACCCAGTCGTCTAGCCATCACGATTTGGCCCTTGTCAAACTTACGCTTGACCATTTTTCCTGCTTCTAACACATCAACTCTGAGGACAACATGTTCACTTGCTGCCTAATGTATCCCACCCACTAACAGGTGCCATGATGAAGAGATAATCAGTGTTTTTCACTTCACCTGTCACTGGTCAGAATGTTATGCCTGATCGCTGTATGATGCCAACAGACACAGGATATTTCTGCTGCAGTGAATTTTAGCATGGGTAGTTTTTGTTGGAAACTGTCACCAACAACCACCCTGAAGCACAATGTGCATTACATGAACGTTTTATTCCTAGCTTGCGTAGAGGTGTGCCAGAGATCTTCTTCAGGAAACTAAAGATAAAATGACACAGTGGACAGATGACCACTGAGTGAGTATGTTGTCGTCAAACGCCAGCAAACTAGTAGCTACAGGCTAGAGCAGTGATATACAGCAACGATGTGTAAGGTGATATAATTAAGTACAAAACAGGCTAAAGCACTGTAGAATAAAACACAACCTGTTAAGAATTCATTTGAACGTAGACATGCCGTAAAAAATATGAGATATTAATGCATATGACGGTTTAATTCTCTTAAATACCTTAAAGTGATTTCCTGTTTCCAAAGATATATCATCACAAAAACAAAAACTCAACTTTGTAATTTATAACATAATAAGTTAGTTAGTTAGAAAAAATGTAGCGTGATTGGAAAATGCACACTAAAGCTAAACCGAACCAGCTCCAGAGGAGAAGAGGAGAGAAACTGTAACCAAAGAGTTCCAGACAGCTCACAGCCTCACACCAGCAGCCTCTGAGCGAACAGAATGATCCGTCTCAACTTCATAGAGTGACTTTGAAAATGCCGGATTACTTGCTTTGTTTATTGTTTATTGGATCCCCATTAGTTGTCTTGTCTTTAACGAATTTCATTTGTTTTGTACAATGGATTACTTTTAAATATAATTTCCATGATGCTCTTCTTTTCAGCAGACTGACACCAGGCAATACATTTGGAATATGATATTCCTCATACTCGAGCTAAAAGTTGATTAAGTGCTGTTCTTTTGATCATTGCTTTAAATCTTTCATAATACCATAAAATGATACACTAAAGTGGTTGGGAAGATATAGCATGCACCTTTCTTCTTGTTGGTTGTGAATGCCGGAGGCAACATATATTCTTCTGTGGACGGGATTCTCTATTTTTATTATTATATTTTCCAGGTCTGATATTTTGGCCGCTAACTTCTTCAACCTCTTTCAACATATTCATTCCATTCAACACCAAAATATTTGTCTCAGATAGGAATATTCTAATATATATTATGATACTCAGCGTTTTCTGACATTTTTTCCATTCAAGTAGATGATGGAATTTTTAAAAAATCCCACATTTTCACAATTTTTCAAGCATTTTGAAAGCTCATCTAGTCATTCACACTTCCAGATACAAACTCTATTCAAACTCTGAAATATTCCACAATGTGACTACATTGAAGGTTGTATTCATCTTTCAAATCCCATAAAAACTTTAGAAAATATTCAACTTTTTTAAGCTTTATCGTATTGCAATTATAATGGAAGTCAATTAGAAATCCCTTCAAACCTTCTCCCTACTTCATACATTCTAATAGAAACTCCATTCAAACTGACAAACGTTCACAAAAACTTTCTCATTCACACTTTTTGCACAGTCGCAGTTCAAACATTGGTAACTTTTCAGCCACTTTTGCATTGGTGTGTATGGGGTGGAGTGTTGACAGCCAAAGTGGAGGAGCCAACTGAGTAGAAACCTCGTCTTCAACTCAAGTTTATGCCTTTAGTTGTGTGTGTGTGTTGTGTGGTCCGTTGTCATGCAGTACAATGTTAAAAGATTGTAAAAGGTTTCAAAAATCTCCAGCAAAAATATTGTTTTTGTATTGTTGTTACAAAAAGAAGGTGGGTTAACTGTTTAACAAAAAATGATAACACAATGGCTCTTTTTCCAAAGAAGATTGAGGTGCTTTTATTTACAAAAACTGTGATAAAACAAAATTGTGATGTCCAAAGCAAAAAGGAAAAAACAAAATAATATATATATCACACAAATGTCTTTCTTTTTACACCACCTGTCCGGTTACAGCCACCCTTAGACCAACTGGCGAGCCTTGCTGGCCAGAGGCTTATAACTGTCGAGCTCCCTCTTGACTAACCAACAGCTGATTACATCAGTTATTTCATATTCCTTTCATTTTACATAATTACAGCACTTTACTGCAAATCCTACAATAAACAAATATCCCTCATCATAAGAGTCACCACTTCCAAGATACATTCCTTTAATAAACCCACACCATTTCATAAATTAAAGATATTTACCCCTGACCGACTTAAATGTGGTATCTGCCACCATCAACACACCTGAGCCTTATCTCAGCATCAGCGGTTTCCAACCCTGCTGCTGTGGAGGAAAACGACCTGTAAGAACCATGACAACTTGGAAAAACTTCCCTGCAAGATAAGTATGAATAAACAAATTTGAATTAACTAAACAATGTACTATTGTGTCTTTTTTCTTTTAGCAATATATTGTAACTGTGAAATGAGAATGATTATTGTGGTGGGGAAAACAACGTGTGTGTGTGTGTGTGTGTGTGTGTGTGTGTGTGTGTGTGTGTGTGTGTGTGTGTGTGTGCGTGCGTGTGTTTGTAAGTGTTATCTTTACCATGTGCTGTCCTAAAGCAGTGACAGCATCTTTGTCACATTACCACCCTCTTCTCCTGCATCGCAGATGTTTTGGCAGTAGTCTGCTGTGATGTTCTCCTTGCCTGTCTTGTGCTGCACACAGACCTTGAAAGGTTGAAGTTCTATGTAGCACCTCGTCACCCTTGCATTTCAGTCGTCCAAAGCAATGACATTGTCTGGATCCAAGTCAGGGTTCTGTGGTCTGGCTGGAGGTCAAACTCCCTCCCAAGAAGGTAGTACCTGAGGCTGTCCAGTGCCCACTTAATTGCCAGACACTCCTTCTCAATGGTGTAAAATTGGGTTTCGCGAGGCAGAAGTTTTCTGCTGAGATATAACACAGGACGTTCTTCATATGGCTTTCCCTGAGCCAGAGCTGCACCAATGCCCACACCCGAGGCATCCACCTGCAACAGGAAGCATCGTTCAAAGTCAGGACTCTGCAACATGAGAAGAACAGGAGAAGAGCACAATCTGTCTTTCAGACCCAGGAATCTCTCACTCTCCTCACTCCACTGCACAGAATTGCGGGCCATTTTTCATGTGAGGTTGGTAAGCAGAGCTGCTACGGTGGGCGGAATGAACCATGTTTACCAGCCCACAAAGCCAAGAAAAGACCAGAACTGCCCCTAGGACTTGATGGAGGTGCTCCAGATGTTCCTCCCAGGTCTTGATGAAAATGACAACATCATCCAAATAGGCGGAACTGTAATCCTCACATTCTTGAGCACCTTGTCCATAACACTGCTGTATACTGTATGCTGCTATAAGGGGTCCTGAAAGCATTGAGAGGCCAGGCCTGGTTCTCCAAGGGGACCTACCAGTACCCCTTGCAGAGGTCCAGGGTAGTGATGTAATGGCTCGCCCAATCTACTCTGCATCAGGTAGGCATCAAAAAATGAGATGGCATTCAGTTTCCTAAAGTCAATGCAAATGCGAACAATTCCATCCTTTTTAGACACAATAACAATTGGACTACTACACTCAGTTTTGGATGGTTCAATGGGTCCCAGTTCCAACATCAAGCAAATCTTCTTCTTCAATGCCTCCATCAAATGTTCTGGCACTCAGTAGCTTGCCTGACATGCTGGACTCTGACCAGGTTTGACTTGGACTGAGAAAAGGTGTCAGATATGACATGTAAGTCTGACTGACTTCCTACCATCAAGGTAAGACAGATCCAGAATGTTTCCAGGCCTCCACCACAACTTCAGAGTTATCTTCCTCAATCACCCTCCATGCCAGTGGGGAGGTGATAGGCAGGCTGCCTCTTTCTTCCCAGACTTTCAAGAGGTTTACATGGTATGTCTGCTGATGTTTGTTGTTATGTTCTTGTTATGTTGTTGGTCCCATTCTCCGTAAAACTTCAAAAGGTCCCTGCTACTTGGCTAGCAGCTTGCTGGATGAGGAAAGCAGGAGCAACAAGACCTTTTGACATGGTTTGAACTTACGTTGGTGTGCCTGCTGATCATACCACCATTGCTGTGCCTTCTGGGCCTGTAGGAGGTTTAGTCAGGCCTCCTTTCGGTACTGCTCCAACCGACCCCTCATCTGGGGGACATAATCCAGAACTCCTTGCTCTTCTACAGCATCAGGGGTCACCTGTTTTCTTCCAGTTCTGTTTAAGCAGATCCAGGGGTCCCTGAACTGGCAGCCATAGAGCAGCTTATCCGGTGAAAATCTGGTGGATGCCTGGGGCACTTCCCTGTAGGCAAAAAGCAGAAAGGGTACCCATTTATCCCAATCCTTCCCTTTGTCAGAGACAAACTTCCTGAGCATCCTCTTAAGCGTTTGGTGAATCCTTTCCATCAGACCATCCATCTTAGGGTGATAAGGAGATGTCCTGATAGCCGTTATACCCAACTCCTTATGCAGCCGGCTTATCAGGCGGGATGTAAAGTTGGCTCCCTGATCAACAGGATTTCCTCGGGGATGCCTATTTGAGAAAAGAGCTGGACAAAAGCACTGATAAGTTTTGGAGTAGTTACAGACCAGAGCTGAAAAGCTTCAGGGAATCGAGTAGTATAATCACATACCATAAAAATGTTGTTACAATTAGTCGGTGCCATTGGACCCAAAAGCGGACAACAAGGTAGGGAGTAGGTAAGCAGGGAAATGTATTGAGGCTTCACAGGGAGTATGCAGGTATGAGTAGTCCAAGGTTCTGGCTGGAGAAACAGCCGGAGAGGAGGAAGAGTAGAGGTAGCTCACAGTGGCACTGGTGGATAGCGTGGAGTGTGGAGCTCAGGAGAACTCAGTGCAAAACTGTTGGCTGCAGAGGTGCTGAATGCTGGGTAACTGGAAGCGGACTCGCTGGTAGATGAATGAGATCAAAACACTGCAAACTCTTTCACTTGTAATGTTTCAAAAGACACTGGCAAATGAATGCCTGCAACACATCTGCCTTGCACATGAACGTCTCACTAGTTAGTTGGAAACTCCAGTTAATCCAGTACATCAGCTGCAGAACACTGGAATCATGGCCGTCTGTGTTTGTACTTGGTGGGTGCCATGAAGGCAGCTATGGCTTAGACAGGGGCGCCACTTGCCAACAGCAAGGCAGGCAATTGCTTGGGGCCCCGGGCCCATAGGGGGCCCGCTGAGGGCTGACTAACCTTAAACAACAGCAGTGCCAATGCATAAAGTTTGCAATGACAGTACGAGATGTGATCGACCTAAGGGGGCCCCACCTGACTCCACTTACTCCTGCTTCAAGTGGTGTGTGCTTGATGGGATTTTAACTAATGACAACATAGTGGAAAGCCACAAACAAAAAAAATGTAGAGGAGTTATCCCTCAAGACGTGAAAAATGAAAGAAGAAAAAAGATGAGAGGAGAAAACAAAGCAAGACAGTGGTAAGTTGAGTGGATAATAACATTACATAATATAGTATATAGCTATGCTGCTAGCATAGCTTTAGCTGTGGGGGAGAGACACTCAATAACGTGAATTTCACTAAATGCGTTTTGTTTACTTTGAGATTAGCTAACATTAACTTGGCTGAAGGAGCTCTGCTGGCCATTACTTTACTGAGGTGAGTGCGCGCGGGCCATCAAGGAGTCAAAGTTGGTACAGTTGACTTGTTAGCTAGCAGGCTGAAAGAAAGTAGAAAGTAGTAGTTAACTTGGTCTGGGGCATTGCTACTGAAATAAACATGGTCTCTGCCATTTCTAGAGTGACATTTTACCACATTTTATAGGACACCAGAGTGATTTGGAGGGGAAATAAGCTAACGTTAACTTGGACAATAATTTTTCTGTAACGTTAGCCTAGTGACTGATAAAAGCTGTGTCTGACCAAGCTAATTCTCAAGCTACGACGTTATGAAATTAAGATTCAAAGAAATGTTGACAAGTGTACTCTAAATGACTAAAGTGTATTGGTGTAAATTATTGTGCCATATGGGGGTGTGATGAATGTATTCTATTGTATTTTCCATATCTGTAGAGTGGACCTAGTGGTTATATGATAGGCCTACTGAAAACTGTATTTTCATCATGCTGTAAATGTAAAAACCTAAGTAGCCATAGTGATCCAGCACATAAGTCAGTTCCTCTGTGTTTTGCCACAATTAGGTCCCTATCAAATCAAATGTAAATATAAACAATGAAAAGAAAGGTATGCCCAAGAAGAACATTCAAAAGTTGAATTTGAGGAATTCTAATTCAATAATGTGTAAGCATTTTAAATTACATTAATAACATGTTACTGTGTTATAAGTATCACTTTATTACCTTTTCCTCAGGATCATTGCTTAAGTTTCTGGCACCAGCAGCGAAAGAGGATAACATGTCACTTCCAAATGTTGATTACTGATGTAATTTATCTAATTGTAATGTAATTTTGTTGATGTTGATTATTCAGTATTCCACTTGATTGATTGATTATAACTGCATATGTATTGCACTCAAAATAATATATATAATATGCCTTGTGACAGTTCATGCCATGTTTCTTTTTTGGTCAGTTTTTGTTGTTGTCATATTATTTATGACATAATGGTTATGAACGCTTGTTCAATGGGCCCCCTGTGAATTTTTGCGGGCCCCATCAGACTCTACATTTGCCCCTGGGCTTCGACAGCAACTTGCAGAAAGATATGTGTTAAGCAGGTCAAAGTCCATATTGGATGATTTTGCACTTCCTAATTTACGTTCAGTTCCAATGTAGGAAGTATGCTCTTCATGATTTTGTCATGATTTTGCCAATTAACCCAATCAATAACCTACCTGCCCATAAGTTGATGATATATAATTTTAAGCCAAGTTGAACAGAACTCGAACAAGACTGTTATGACTCGGCCTGTGTTATAGTTTCGTCTCAGTTATCCCCCTGCTTCTTTGGTTTCGTCCTCCTCCCTGATTACCTGTCTCCGCCCTGATTACCTTCACCTGGTGTTGTGTGTGTGTGTGTATTTATAGTCCTGTGTTTCCCCTGTCTGTTGCCAGTTCGTCTTTCGCCCCCGTGCCTAAACGTCCCAGCATTGTATATTGAGATTTTCTAGTGTTTCCTGGTTTTTGACTCCTGCTGTGTTTTTTGACCTCGCCTTTGCCTATTCCCTGTCGGATTTGTATGCCTTCGCTGACTGATCTCCTGTGTACCGTCATCTCTGCTTCTGCCTGATCCCTGTCTGATTTGTTTGCCCCGCTGACTGATATTCCGTGTACCGAACCTTTTTTGTGCTGAGTAAAGACATTACTCTTGACTACTCTGTGTCCAGTCGTGCTTGTGAGTCCACACCATTGTTGGGGATCTGTTCGTGATAGTACGAACTGGCCACAATGGACTCAGCCGACGCGGACCACATGCGTGCGGCGCTCCGTGCTCAAGGAGGCCGCATTCATGAGAGTGAGGAGCGACTTACCTCCATCACGGCGGAGATCCAGGCGATGGCGGGCCAGCAGCGGAGTTTCCAGACCTTCGCCAGCGAACAACTCAGCTCCCTGAGTGAGGCGTGCCAACAGTTGGCCGGACGTGTGGGGGACTTGTTCACAGCCATGTCATCTCCCGTCGTCACTCCGTCTCTCGTCTCTACTCATCGGGCGGCTCCACCAGGTGATTCGGCTTCCTCTCCAGATCCTTCGCTGGTTCCGGTTTCCACACCAGCTCCGACAATTCACCTCTCCAATCCCTCGCGCTTCTCCGGGGACGCCGACAACTGCCGCTCCTTCCTGGTTCAGTGTGAGTTGCATTTTGAGATGCAGGCTGCTTCTTTCCCGTCGGAACGTGCTAAGGTAGCATACATGATCTCGCATCTCTCCGGCAGAGCTGAAGCATGGGCCACGGCGGAGTGGGCGAGAAATTCGCCAGTATGCTACTCTTTGGACATGTTTAAAAACTCTCTTTCCAGGATTTTCGACCAGACCACTCCCGGCCGAGAGGCGGCCAGAGCTCTCATGGGGCTCCGGCAAGGCAAACGTAGGGTGACGGACTACGCCATTGAATTCCGTACCCTGGCGGTGGACAGTGGCTGGAATGCGTTGTCTCTGTGTGATGCGTTTCTTCATGGATTGTCCGAACTTCTAAAGGACCAGTTAGCTCCTCTAGAACTCCCTGAGGACCTGGACTCTTTAATATCTTTGGCTGTAAAAATCGATAAACGGCTCTTTGAGCGGGAGAGAGAAAGATCAAAGACAGGTATCCCCAGTCAGCGGGGGCAGGCTGCTGCAGCCTCTTCTTCGTGGCATTCTCCTCCTCGTCCCTTCCAGGAAACCAGATCATCGGCGCCCCCTGCACCTCAGGAGGAGCCTATGCAATTGGGCAGGACGAGACTCGATCCAGAGGAGAGGCGTCGGCGCATGCAGGAGGGCCGCTGCATATACTGCTCTCAAATGGGGCACTTCCTTGCTTCCTGTCCAGTAAAAGGGCGGGCTCACCCGTGATAAGGAGGGCACTGGTGAGCCGTACTATTTCCTCTACTGTTTCTACTCGCCCTCTGGTTCAGGCTAAGCTGGTCTCTGCATCTCAAGAACTCGTTCAACCAGTGTTAGTGGATTCTGGTTCTGATGAAAACTTTATGGATTGGGGATTGGCTAGGAAGCTCGGTTTGAGCATAGTACCACTTCCTAGACCTATGGAGGCCAGCTCTCTTGATGGACAACTTCTGTACAAGGTAACACACCGCACTCAACCTGTCCAGCTCATCATGGCTACAGATCATATTGAATCTCTGAGTTTTCATTTGGTCCATTCTTCCTCTCACCCTCTCCTGTTGGGTCTCCCCTGGCTCACAAAACACAACCCTCACGTCGACTGGTCATCTGGGGAGATTTTAGGTTGGGGGAAGAACTGCTCATCTGCCTGCTTCCCTTCAGAGCCTGTTCCGGCACCTCTACGCCCCACGCATCATCCGGCTTCAGCGAACGCTGATGTCTCTGATCTCACTGGAGTTCCTGCCTGCTACCTGGATCTAAAGGAGGTGTTCAACAAGGCTCGGGCTACTTCGTTACCTCCTCATCGGCCGTATGACTGCAGCATTGATTTGCTTCCTGGTTCATTTCCTCCCAGAGGTCGGCTCTACTCGCTGTCTGCTCCAGAAAAGGAGGCGATGCAGACTTACATTCAGTCTTCTCTGAAGGCTGGAATTATCCGACCTTCTTCCTCTCCTGCTGGGGCAGGGTTCTTTTTCGTGGACAAAAAGGATAAGACTCTTCGCCCATGCATAGACTATCGAGGTTTGAATGATATCACCATTCGGAACAGGTACCCCCTTCCCCTTATTTCTTCTGCATTTGAACCGCTACAAGATGCTAAGTTTTTCACTAAGTTAGACCTTCGCAATGCTTATCATCTTGTAAGAATAAGGGAGGGGGATGAGTGGAAGACTGCCTTCAACACTCCGAGTGGTCACTACGAGTATTTGGTGATGCCTTTTGGACTAACTAATGCCCCTGCTGTGTTTCAGGCATTAGTTAATGATGTTCTCCGTGATATGCTTGATAAATTTGTTTTTGTTTATTTGGATGATATTCTGATCTTCTCTGCGGATGAACAGACGCACATAAAACATGTGCGCCAGGTGCTGCAGCGTCTCTTGGACAACCAGCTTTTTGTGAAAGCTGAAAAATGTGAGTTTCATGTGTCCACTGTCTCGTTTTTGGGGTTTGTGGTGTCAGGGGACAGCATCCAGATGGACCCGGCCAAGGTCAGAGCGGTGGTGGATTGGCCGACTCCCACTAGCCGTAAGCTAGTCCAACGATTCCTGGGGTTTGCTAACTTTTATAGACGTTTCATTCGGAATTTCAGTACGATTGCTGCTCCCCTGCATGCTTTAACCTCTCCTCAGGTCCCGTTTCAGTGGAACCCACAGGCAGACCTGGCCTTTCGGAAGTTGAGGGAGAGTTTTACCTCTGCACCCATCCTCACACTACCAGACCCCACTCGTCAGTTTGTCGTGGAAGTGGATGCTTCAGACTTGGGCATCGGGGCGGTCCTCTCTCAGCGGTCCCAGGCCGATAACAAGCTGCACCCCTGTGCCTTCCTGTCCAGAAAACTCTCACCCGCAGAACAGAACTATGACGTGGGCAATCGGGAGCTCCTAGCCGTGAAGGTGGCTCTGGAAGAGTGGCGTCACTGGCTAGAAGGAGCTGAACATCCATTCCTGGTTTGGACGGATCACAAGAACTTGGAGTACATCCGGTCCGCCAAGCGTCTCAACCCCAGACAAGCCAGGTGGGCACTGTTTTTTAACCGATTTGACTTTACATTGTCTTACCGACCTGGTTCCAAGAATGTTAAACCGGATGCACTGTCTCGACTGTTCGACCCGGACTCCGGTCCAAAGTTACCCAGCTGTATCCTGCCTCCTGCCTGCACAGTTGGGGCAGTTACATGGGGAATTGAAGAAAGGGTCAGACAAGCTAATATTGACTCAGTGGTACCTGACGTCTGCCCCCAGAACCGGTTGTTTGTGCCTGCTTCTCTTCGCTCTCAGGTGATCCACTGGGCTCATACATCTCTCCTGTCCTGTCATCCGGGAATCAGAAGGACCTGTTTTGTGATAAGGCAACGTTTCTGGTGGCCCGCCATGGAGAAAGAGGTGGGCGAATATGTGGCTGCCTGTCCGGTGTGCGCCAGAAACAAGTCTTCTCGACACCCCCCTGCCGGGCTCCTATGCCCCCTTCCAGTTCCTCATCGCCCCTGGTCTGACATCTCCCTGGACTTTGTCACAGGTTTGCCTCCGTCCAAAGGTAACACCACCATTCTCACTGTTGTGGATAGATTTTCTAAGATGGTGCACTTTATCCCGCTGCCTAAGCTGCCCTCTGCCAAGGAGACGGCGGAGGTAATGTTGCGACATGTCTTCAGATTACATGGGTTCCCGAAGGATGTGGTGTCAGACCGGGGGCCACAATTCTCCTCCCACTTCTGGAAAGCCTTCTGTTCCCTCCTGGGCGCTTCGGTCAGCCTCACATCCGGGTACCATCCCCAGTCCAACGGCCAGACCGAGCGTTTGAACCAGGAGCTGGAGACTGGTCTACGTTGCCTGGTTTCACAGAATCCAGCTACGTGGAGCAAACATCTGATCTGGATTGAGTATGCCCATAACACCCTGCCCTGCTCTTCCTCTGGTCTCTCTCCCTTCCAGTGTGCTTATGGTTATCAGCCACCGTTGTTTCCAGCTCTGGAGGAGGAGGTCAGCGTCCCATCAGCCCAGGCCCTCATCCGTCGGTGTCGCAAGATCTGGGCCGGGGCCCGTCAAGTGTTACTTCGGAGTTCTGACCGATCCAAGAGAGCAGCGGATCGCCGGAGAGTCTCAGCTCCCTCCTACAGACCTGGGCAGATGGTGTGGTTGTCATCCAAGGATATTCCCCTGAGAGTGGACTCACGCAAGTTGGCTCCTCGCTTTATTGGCCCTTTTCCTATCTCCAAGGTGGTTAATCCAGCTGCTGTTCGGCTTAAGCTCCCCAGGTCACTGAGAGTGCACCCCACTTTCCATGTGGGCCGGATCAAACCAGTGAAGGAGAGCTCTCTGGTCCCAGCCTCCAGACCCCCACCGCCCCCCGGTTCATCGATGGAGGCCCGGTGTTTTCGGTGAAGCGGCTCCTGGCAGTTCGACGGCGGGGTCGGGGTCACCAATATCTGGTGGATTGGGAGGGATACGGTCCAGAAGAGAGGAGCTGGATCTCATCGAGTAACATTATGGATCCTACCCTCATCGAGGATTTCCGCCGCCGTCACCCTGACCAACCTGGGACGTCAGGTGCCGTCCCTAGAGGAGGGGGTACTGTTATGACTCGGCCTGTGTTATAGTTTCGTCTCAGTTATCCCCCTGCTTCTTTGGTTTCGTCCTCCTCCCTGATTACCTGTCTCCGCCCTGATTACCTTCACCTGGTGTTGTGTGTGTGTGTGTATTTATAGTCCTGTGTTTCCCCTGTCTGTTGCCAGTTCGTCTTTCGCCCCCGTGCCTAAACGTCCCAGCATTGTATATTGAGATTTTCTAGTGTTTCCTGGTTTTTGACTCCTGCTGTGTTTTTTGACCTCGCCTTTGCCTATTCCCTGTCGGATTTGTATGCCTTCGCTGACTGATCTCCTGTGTACCGTCATCTCTGCTTCTGCCTGATCCCTGTCTGATTTGTTTGCCCCGCTGACTGATATTCCGTGTACCGAACCTTTTTTGTGCTGAGTAAAGACATTACTCTTGACTACTCTGTGTCCAGTCGTGCTTGTGAGTCCACACCATTGTTGGGGATCTGTTCGTGATAAAGACTAGGCGGACCCCTAGTACGTAACAATTTTCGGAGTGATCCCAGTAATACTCATGACATGATTATGTGTGTGTTGTCTTTAAATCATGAGGCAGGAAGAACAGAAAAAGAAACTGACGGAGGAATGAAAGAGAAGGGAAGAGCAGAATATTGTTTGTAGATCAATGAGAGAGCAGCCATCCATCCATCCATTTAGTCAGTCAGTCAGTCAGTCAGCCAGCCAGAGAGACAACAGCTCGCTGTCACAGTCCTCTCCCACAGCTGCTGATATCTTCATACAAATAATCATCATTTACATTCTAATTAAAAATCGTCATTATGTTGATCATTTACATCCTAATGAAATACATTTGCATGGTAATCACAGTAGGATGGCATTGTAACAGGAAGGCATTCTGCCTTTTCACAGACAAATAAAGAGACAGATGAACGGAGTGGACAGAGAGATAAAGACAAACTGAAATGAAACGGCACAGAGCAGATGGGAATCAGCTCAAAGTCTGATCACTTTGACATCTTTATTCCAAACAGGGTGGGGGTGGGGGGCTTCCACAGAGACAACTGAACACACAGGCCATAATATATAAATTCTTATTGTAATGAGGGTGACACCAACTAAATAAATGGCGGGTGTGACTACAATGGAAGCTTGTCAACTGTCAATGGAGAATTATTTTATCAATGGAGGAATCCTATCAAAGCAATTATTCACTCATTCAGTCTCACTCCACTTAGCTCCTCACAGTGAAATAAATGACATCACTTCACTTAGCTGATACTGTTCAAGGCTAAGTATATAACATTTCATGAGCACAGATAATTGACTTTTGCTCACATATGTGGTACACATGTAAAACATGTGGAAACTGTTACCTGGTTTCACCATCTGTCACCATCACAAATGGACAGCTCTCAGTCTGTCACTTCAGACCTGGTATTGAACCACTTCCCTGCTAATCAAATAAATATCACCAGGACAAACACAAAGAAACAAAGCACTTACTGTAGAAGATTTGCCCAATTTGCAAGAAGGCACAAATAATTACTAATTTTGTAAAGTTTGTAAAAAAAAACCTCACTAAATTGAGAGATTTTAGTGGAAGTTTGGGGCCTTCCAGTTGCTCCACAGCTTAAAGGGATAGACTTTTGAAGTGGGATCATATAAAGTACATATCTACAGTCGGTCTGTTCTCTACCGTAGCTGCCGATCAGTGCAGCCTCAGTGTGGAGAAGCAGAGAGCCGCTCCAGCCCAGACGCTCAGCTTTGTACTGCAGTGAAAGGAGACCAGATGAAAAGCAAATTTTAACCACGTATAACAAGGCCCACCTAAAAAAATCTACATCAGTCAAGTTTACCTTCTATAGAGAAAATTCACACCGCTTTACATCGCCGTCAGACCGCCCCTTCTTTTGGCACTACATTTTCTTAACCGTAGAACCTCTGTATCCCTACGCATTAGCGCAACTGAGCCTCACACTGTATTCCGCCGCTCGCAGAGGGGATCATGCTGAGGCTGCGCTGATCGGCAACTACGGTAGAACTACAACTACTATAGATATATCCTTTATATGACCCCACTTCAAAAAACGAGAACTATCCCTTTAATCATGTCTCCATCCAGTTTAAATGTTTAAAGGAGTTATGTGGAAGACTTTAGTGCGAAACACTGAAAATACAAACTAACATTGTTTACAGAGTGTGAAGAAACAACAGTATTGATGTTGCGTCAAAGACGTCTCTGTACTGGGTCGTAGAGATGTCTACTGAAGTAACTATGCCAGCTAGCCCAGCCCATTATGTCTCCTAAACATCACTTTCTACATCAAGAAGTAATAGTCTGATAGCCCCCCGCAGATTCAGCTGGGGGATATATGCCAGTGGCCAGTTTGCTACATTTCACAAGCTCTCTAAACTTTCAGTGTAAAAAATTAACAAAATACACTCACATAACAGAAATATTCTTACATCTGTTTTCCTTACTGAACAGTAAACTACAACGGTACACCATCTGTGTTCAAGTTTCTCTCTTTTACTGAACTAAGACAAGCTTAATAGCCTTGTTAACTCACCGTAAAACACACTTTATTCAAACTTGACATAAATTAAATAAAACTCAGCAAAACAGTGTTGGTTTGTCTTTCCACAATCACCTCTGGTTTGGTCCAAATAAATCCTCAGTTCACAGAGTAAGATGTAAATCACCTCTGTACCGTAACCCATGTCTTCAAACTGACCTCCATTGCTCTCAGAGTCTGTGTTCAGTCCCACTTTAGTGTCCATCCATGGCAACACTCATGCTGCTAAAGTCACTTGAGCTAAGCCTTGTTGACCGTGGTGAGTCCCTGTAATTCGAGGTCTCAGCTCAGGTACTGTAAACTCTAGGGCCACTTGTGCCACAGCTAACTGAACCCTAAGCTAACTGTAGCAAGCTACAGCCAAGGCTAGCTGGCAAAAAGCAGCAGTCGTGGGTTATTCTGGTGATATGCTGCCTCCATGTCAACCAGCCACAGCGTCGACGAATAATGTTTTACCTTGTGAGTCTGAGTGTGTGTTTTTGTGTGTGTCATTATGGCAAAATGTGGTCCTGGAGACACCTTTTGTAGAGGAAAGTAACACAGAAGCTGAATTCTGTGCTTTGTGAGGTGTTTATATGACTGTCTGTCAGCATGAAAGCGTCACAACTGTATAAGATACATTCACAAAACTGAGTCATCATGTAATAATGTGGTAATCACTACTGAGTAGTCATGGGTCAGCACATGAACATGTTGCTGGCGTGATCCCATGGCAAAATGCTCTCTAGTTCTGAAGCTTCCCTCTAATTCTGACCATTTATTACAAGTTACACCTTTAAATAAAATTATTTGAGGAGTGGAGCACCTTCAAGCCCACTGTTCTTCAACAGACACATTGCAATATTACTGTAATTATCTCTTTTATGGTTGATTTGGTTATAGCTGTGCTTTGTGACTGGACCTGTAAGGGATTACTTAGAATGATCATTCATAAGTGTCTATAATCTCAACTAAGGGTTCAATACAGAGTGAATAGTTATGTACTCACACTCAACGATGAAGGAGAAGAAACTCTCTGCTCACCTGCACTATAATTAAGTTTCATGCGACATAAATTATAGTATGTGTAAAAACCATTCATGTTCCCAACAACATTTTGTTCCAATGCAGTAAGGATTGAACTGATGTTCTTGTAGTACAGTGATAGAAGGTGGATGGATGGCCACAGAGAATCCATCACTGCTCATGCTTTAGTTGCCAGAAGCAGATATCACATTAAAAATAGACATGTGGCGGTGAAGGTATTGCAGGTACATCTGGGTGCTGTATTTTAGGCAACTGGACTACTGGAACAAGTCCAGTTACCTACGATAAAGCGCCTAGATTTACCATGACCTGGATGACTGAGACCCTTCATCAACGTATTGCAGGTACATTCAGTATAAACATGGAGTCATCATGTGCCCACAGCACAGGAGTTGCTAACAGTGTGTTGCTTTACACAAAAAAAATAATATGCACAGCTGTTTGTGCCAGTTTTTTTAAATTATGGAACACAAGTTAAAATTGTCACAGTGTCACTGTTACTCATGAGGATGCTGGTGTAAAGTATTTCTATGAAAACTGTTAGCAGTGTTGACAATGCAACAAAAAATGTCAAATTCAATGTCGACTTCACAGCTTTTTATGGCGCTTTCAGCTGTATCATATAGTCCCCATGGAGCATCTGTGGAGGATATTTTTCTTTGAGTGAACCTACCATAAAT
>CM077793.1:887418-899918 GCA_039737535.1 Lagodon rhomboides
GGGACAAACAGTACAGATGTGGGTTCACTTCAAATAAAGACAAAGTGCAAAGAACAGCTGAACGATTATTATTTCAATTTGTACATTTTTAGAGTAACTAAGAGTTTCTGTTTTTCAATATGGTTACTGAAGAATCGTTCCGTTTCAAATGTGTGTCTAACACTGTTGAAAACAGTGTGCTGCAAATATAAAATGTTTGTATCAACATGTATAAATGTAATGTACGAATGAGAAAAGAGTTCATGGATTTTGGAAGATATGGTCATTGAATACAAAATGATCCACAGTCGGTCCACATAGACTTCTCTTTCACTGAGTGTGACTTCAGTTTTGTTCAATGCATGTAAGCTACGAAACAAGCCAGGAGAAACGGGAGGCATCCCCGGAATCAGGGAGAAAATGTCTTGTTGCACCGGTGGATGTCAAAATAGTGCTTAATAAAAAAAAAGCGGCCTTCATCTTTATAGAACACCGTTGTCGAAGATGCCCTCTGAAACAAAAAGCAGACCTTTATGGTTACAAACCCTTCAACAGTCGGACTGGACTGACGGGATCATCCTGACTCCTCCCTGCAGCGCTCAGCTCTCCTGCTCCTTCAGCTAACGACAGTCTTTCAAAACTAATTTGAATATGACGCACTGCTGTAGATTAAAGTAACTACAGTATGGACTGTAGTTAAAATGAGCTCAACCTTAAACATCTACAGCAGTAAAATGACACCTACACATTAATGCAGCAATAATATTATTACGACAACAACAAGTCAATACCAGAGCAGTCACTGTCTGCTGCCAGTTAGTTCAGCTCCAGCCACAAAGCACACGACCGCTGTGTACAAACACAAAACTGCTCTATTGTATTTCTGGAATTATGGAATTGAATGTGAATGTAATGTAAGTGTTCATGGCGGTGTCCTGACAGGACTCCCTGGAAGCAGAGACTTTCCTGGATCAATAAAGGTCAATAAAAAGAAATCAAAAAGTAAGAAAGGTAGACCTACTCTTTCTGCAGAGTGTTGTATCATTAATATATTATCAGATTATTGCCACTGATGCACTGAAATCCTCAATGTTGTCGCTGTGCCATATTTTTCTAACATGCCAAACCGTCCTCACATGGTCAACTTTTAACCTGTGTTAATGCTGAGACATGTGTTTGATACAAAGGAATGTACAACACTCACTGCAACACATGTAGCCGACCTGTGACCTGCCAAGCTCATTTTCTCATGTCATGGTGTGTTCCACTGAAGCATACACATGGCTTTGGTGTAGCGGCTGGTGTGATCCCATCACAGGATGCTCTCTAGCTTTCCTTAATGTCTCAGAGTGGACAGCAATGATTAAAGTGTACAGTTCTCCCTGTCCCCACAGCCATCTTCAAACTCAGCCTTCGCTCTCACCTCAACTACACACCTGTAAAGTTTCATCACTGTATCTTGCACTGTTGGGATGATATTGCATCTGGCATATTGCAGTCAGGCAGACAAACAGACAGTAAGACAGACACCTGGAAACATACTCCAAACTCATCTACGGCAGTTCACACTACAATAGGTGTCTGCAGATCACATTTTGCCATGGCACACACACACTTACACACACTCCGACACACAATGAAGACAATACCAGCCAGGCTGCCACGGCTGTGATAACATGACAATGTTCAGATCAGTTGTTCTGTTGTTGACACATTAGCCAATCAAATCAGTTTACATTTTCAAACCTTGAAAATTGGTTCCCCAGGGAGAACCCTAACAACTACTGCAGAGGATGCACCAGTCCAGCTGCTGAAATCTGTTTCTCACCTATTAACAAGAGCACACACAGACATGCAGGCACGCACACACACACACACACACACACACACACACACACACACACACACACACACACACACACACACACAGAGTCACACAGACAGTGTTTGTCATCATTTAGCTGGTGAGTACAGTTGTTTTGCTGCGGGCTCCTGGGGACCCAGCTGACACACAAAGAGAACCCGAGAGGCCCCGCCATGTTTCAGCCTGCCAAACACACACACACACACACACACACATACACATACACTGGAAAACAACTCATTGTGTGTGTATTCCTCTCAGGGAATAGACACCCCACCCTGGGGTTTCTATGGCAACAGGCATGTCATAACAGTTCCCTCCGGTGGCGTCACCAACCTCTACACACACACACTGGCAGCTTTAGACCCTTCTTAGGGTGCTCAAGCACACCTCAAATTCTTCTCAGCACCCCTTAAATATCATGATTCTGCTTAAACCTGCCTTTATTCTATCCACCTGTTCATTTCATTATTTTCTTTATTTTGTTTCATCTTGTTTTACTTTATTTATGATGTATTTACTTATTTGTTTTATCAATTAAAAAGCAGTTTTAGACTTTTAACCTCCTTTAGCATTTTATCATTGTTAGTTTTAGAGTTGTATGATTTCATCTTTATTTTCCCTAGCTCTAGTGTCTCCTCAGTGAAATGCATCAACACAGTGTTTCCTCAGTTCTGCAGTACCTGTTGTTATCCCCTGTTTTAGTTACTACTATTGATTGATTTATTATTACTCACTCTTTTATTTTACTTATTGTGTTTTAAGTAGCTGGATACATGTGTGTGTATGTGTGTATATGCGTGTGTGTGTGTGTGTGTGTGTGAGAGAGAGAGAGTGTGTGTGTATGTGTATGTGTGTATCTGCGTGTGTGTGTGAGAGAGAGAGAGTGTGTGTGTGTGTGTGTGTGAGTGAATGTGTGTGTGGGGGAGTTGCTGTTTTAATTGTTGCTGTTTTAATTCTGTAAAGCACTTTGTGCTACACTACGCTGTATGAAAAGCGCTCTATAAATAAAGTCTGATTGATTGATTGATTGATTGATTGATTGATTGATTGATTGATTGATTGATGGAGCTGCAGCATACATTTTCTAACCATCGGAGTACTGCAAGCTTAAAATGTTCCCTCTTTTGAAGTTTAGAATGTCCATTTATTAATTCATTCACTCATCTACCAAAATCCATTTACATTGAAATAATGTTTTATTATTAAATTATTTAATCAGCTCCCACACTATTTGCTGACTATCTGTGATTTCACATTGCTAAGTGGTGGATTGATATAGGATCCATTTATCAAATGTGGATGCTCCCTGAACTCCTCTTACATGTATTTGCGTCATAACTTTTCATTTTCTGTCATTTTCTGGCTGCATTGTTGCAGAGTGTTTGTTTGTGATTGGTTGTGTAGAGAGGGAGAGGAGGATGAGGAGAGAGAAAAGAAAGAACAAGATGAGAGATTGGACAGATAATGAAGATTGTTTTAGTGCAAGAAAAGTGTCACTGTTTAGCTGAGGGGGAAAAAATCATCCACAATAGAATTTTACATGTGGGAGCTGAGCAGCCCTAAAGGTCTGATCCTAGGATCGGCCCTGCTCATACATATGATCGTTATTACCATCATCTTGTCAGTGGTAATGGATTCACAATGTCTCCTTGAAGAGGAGGAAAAGAGGTAGAAGATGTTGTCACTGGGTGATTCACAGTGGTGACAGTCTTCAGCAGAAGACTTGGAAATGAATGAGAATTTCACCCGCTGCTTGCTTCCTTTTTGAATAGTTTTTCAAGCTTGAAGCAAGTTTGCTCTGATTCAGACAAATTTGATGATGTCTGCTGTTAAATTTACTTTTATTAAAAGTGATGCTACAACGTAAAGTGGTTCCTGTAGGTGGAGGCAAAAGATGAGCTCATTACATAAGACAAATGTTTGTAGTGTGTAACTTCATGGGAGAATGAACATGCTAAACATTCATCAAGCCATCCATTATCCTGAGAATGAGTCACACTGCTCAGCTGTTAAAAACTCCAAACATAGTTTTATGTTTCAAGTCTGTTTTCTTCCATAAGAAACCCTTGATGAGATGAATGAGTTTTTCTGTTCCATATCTTTGCAATAAATGAATTTCATCATTCAGCTTTCCTCAGGTATTCCTCAATTCACTTGTCCAAAATCAACTTTCTAAATGTAAGTAAGTAGTGTGATGTTGATGAAAAGAATGTGCTAAACTGTATTCTTAAATTGTCTTTGTTAGGGTGTGTGTTTCAGTCAGTGCCGGTGCAAGAATTTCAAGTATTTTAAGGACAGTAACATTCATTAACAGCAGCTAACAGCATAAAGCTAGTTAATGCTAACCTTATGCTTAGCTAACAGCTTTGACAAACTCGTCACATTCAGACGTCTTTCTATATGTCCCCACGTTTCAAAAATGACCCACTTTCCCAAATCTCACTGCTTCTCAGCTGAAGACAGTGTACAGAAAACGCTGAGTCACATTTCTTAAGTACCCACATTTCCTGAAGGCAACTTAATTGGGGAAGGCACTGAGCCTTCTTTATTATGCTGTCAGTAGATGCCACGCCCCCCACGCCAGGTCAGAGCCCAGACTCTGAAAGTGAAAAAATAGGATCTGAAAGTGAAAAGAAATTAAATCTGAAACCACAAAATTAAGATGTGAATCTGAAAACATAAAATCTTCAACTGAAAAAATAAGACCTCATACACACCTCTTTATTTGTATTCCACATATACACATGCATGCTTTCAAATTAATTAACTATTAAATAATATTAACTTTAATGTTAAAAAAAAAGACTGCAGATCATTAATCTTAATTCCTAGTTGTGTTTCATAATGTATTTCTGCAGATTAAGAACCCAATTAATGGTTTAGCACACTGCATATTGAAGCAAATGACAGACAATAGTGCCCCCTTTCTATTCACCCAATAGAGAAGCTATTTAGAATGGATAATTGTTTTGAATCGAAAATCAATTCATGATGGAATTGGACACCCAAGAATCAAAATCAATTCAAATCGTGAGATTGCTGAAGATTGACACCCCTACACTAAGAATCCCATTTGTACGTTACACTCCTGTGATCTAAACATCTCAAATCAACTTCAATTGATGGCACCTGTGCCTGTGAAGTCAGGAATAGCCACTGACCAAAAGAAAATAAATCAAACAGTACAGAAGATGAGATCACGGTGATGGTAGGAGACTGAAGCCAGGCGACATGGATTATTCAGTGGACTAAACAGTGGGTTGACAACCCCAACACACAGCATGGGATTCTGTCACTACTGCACTCATGCAGAGTTCTCGACAGGCTTGGAAACATTTGTGAACTGCAATACGGCTACATACCCAGCAGGAGAATCACTTACATGGCGCCTACAGATGAGTTCATTTCTGCTTTAAAGTAAGGTTTTATAAATAACAATATAATGTTTATACTATCATTATAACATTTCCTGCTTAAGTCATCCTGAAGATTAAAAGTCTGTTCCATAAAGACGCCCCAGAGAGGCAGCTGGGCCAGACACAATTCTTGGGTGTGCTCTTCAGACCTGCACTGACCTACTAGCACCTGTCTTCACCACCATATTCAGCCTCTCTCTGGAGCAGTCCATGGTGTCCACAGGCCTCCAGAGGTCCACGGTTGTCCCTCTACCAAGAACTCTTCACCAGTCTGCCTGAACAAGCATCGCCCTCTTGCCCTGTCCTCGGTGTTCATGAAGTGCTTCCAGATGTTGATTAAGGACTGCTGCTTCTGCCGAACAACCATCTACAACTTTGACCCTACTCGTAGAAATCCCTGGATTGAACTACACATGTCATTTGTGTATGTGACAAATGAACATTGGAATCTTTGAATCATAGATATTGTTACTTGCATTGTAATATAACTACAGGAGGAGAAGTTATTGACTCTTTTGAATTGTAAACTTCAAAGAGATAATAGCACAGGACTTCCTGTTTTGGATGGGAAGAGGCCATGAAAGTCATTTCCCCGTTCTTTCCAATAGCCTCGCTAGTCTGGTTCTTTTCATGGTGTGTTCTACACAGAAACAATGCAAACATGAGGAGCACAGTGTTCAGTCAGCGAAGCAGCAGTTATCTCTGCCTTCAGCCTGTGTAGTAAATCAGTGTCGACACACACTCCACTCTGAGTGAAAGAGTGGAAGCACACACTCTCTCTCTGTCTTCATGCAAGTGAAGTGTTAAGTGATTTCCACAACAAGTGATTATGCTGAGCCACTGAGCAGAGAGGCAGGAAATAAAGCGAGTGTAAACAGTGTCTTTGTGCTGACCACTGCGGACATTCACACAGCCGGCTGGAGTCAGCACAGCAGAGCCACAGCTCCCATTCTGATTGGAGCTGTGGAGCGCTCCGACGAATGATGACAAGACACGGCACGTGAGGAGAAACAGGATTTTTCATCATATCATATATGTTATTATACACGGTGTTACAAGACTGAGGTATAATGCCTTTAGTTTAACACTTTAGTTTAACACTTTAGTTTAACACATTTTTCTCTGCTCCTGTTAGAAATGAGTTGTTCAGTCTGGTGCAGAGACACACTGGATTAGTGGATCTCCATCCCTACAGCTAGCCCCTAATCCTGGACTCTGTGGCCAGCCCTTTGTGTGTGTGTGTGTGTGTGTGTGTGTGTGTGTGTGTGTGTGTGTGTGTGTGTGTGTGTGTGCGTGCGTGCGTGTGTGTGTGTGTGTAAAATGTGCAAATAGAGACGCTCCTCAGCAGTGCTTTACTGTGAAATCAATCAGCATGACTGAAGCCTGAATGTGTGAGGATAAGAATGAAGTGAAATGATCTCAGGGTGAAAAGTCCTTGTGTTTGTGAAGAACACCTACAAGAGTCAGGAAGGCTGTGAGGATGTGTCGTTTTCATTCCCTTACATTGAAGTCTTCTGAATCTGTTCTTGTTCCGTTGAAGCATGTGAGAATATGAGAATGGTTTTACAAACTTGAGTTACCATTAACCACCCAAAACATTGTGTACATTAAACATTTGATTAATTATAAGACATAGAATTCTGAAAGCAATAAACTGAGTGAAGAAGCACAAACATTGAAAATGAAGAGAAAAGGTAAAAGAGAGAGGGATAAAGACAGGTCTGTTGTCTTCTCCTGTGTGGAGCTGTGGATGGAGCAGCAGCTGACAGCTCTGCCGTCCGGCTGCTCTGCACTTCATTATGACAGCACATGTAGAAGAAGAGTAACTAATGGCATCTCTCTGTCATCAGGTCACGTCTGACAAGCTGCTTCTGTCAAAGCTTTTCTGGATGTCAGCGAGAGCCTCTGCTCTGACTGCAGAGAGGCCTGCAGCTGTCCACACAGACACTCAGCATGACATGATGGACTCTTCTTCTCCTCTCTGTCTTCCTCCTCCTCCTCGCTTAACACTGTTACACTGTACAGCCCTCAGCAGGGACAGGAATGAGACATATGGAGAGATTATGTTAGGGTTTTTGCATTATTTTGTGATTCTCAGATCTGAAACATCATTGACTTCATCTGTTAGTTCAAAGCTTTTGGCTTTTTATCCAATCTGAAACTAAACGTAAGCAGCTAATATTTCCCTCCCCTCCCCCGCAGGATACTTCATAGAACAATTCTGTCTCTCCCACTTTTCTTTATGTTCAAGTTGTGCAGGCTTACTAGATAATTAAATAATTACTTTTAAATGGATGGGGGAATGATATGTGTGCTGGATGTGACAAAAATGTCTAAACATGAAGGTGAAAAAAGAAACCACTGTCTGGATCTGCATCAACACTGAAAAAACCATGCGTTGGATTTACTCAATTCAGGAGTGGACACTAGCAACACAAACCATGTGTGTTCAAGCAACACAAGTAATGAGTGAAATGTGTTTCCATAAAGTAAATGAATCCTTTTAGATATCACAGCTCCTTCCTGCTGCTGTCAGACTGTACCCAGCTCATCACTGTGCACTGTGCAATACAACTATACATAACTCATTTCTCATTTTAGTTTGCACTATCTGGTCAATATTTTAATACCCACACTGTTTATAATTACTTGTTGCATATAATATAATATTTTGTACAATATTATGTTTATATGTATATATGAGTCTATTCTATTTCATACCTTTTAATTATAATGTTTATTTTGTTCTATTGTTATTGTTTTTTGTAATATTACTGTCCTTTGGCTGCTGTGGAAGAAGAAATGTCCCCGTTTGTGGGACAATAAAGGAATTCTGATTCTGATTCTGATTCTGATTTTACTTCTACACAATTGTATCCCTTTTACTGAAACACTATTTGTTCACTTAATTGTAACAATATTTGTATTTAAATAATCTAATGTCAGCTACATTTTCATAGATCACAATTAATTCATTTTGTTTATACACAGTATTTGCTCTAAATATTCATATGAATTTAAATACAAGAAAATTAATTAAAAATGTATTTAAAACAATTCAAATGTAATTAACAATAATTTTTTTGTTATCTGAAAAACAGCTAATAGTCACAACATTAAATGATAAAGATAAAAAAAATGTAAAAAAAAAAACACATAAAATGTCAAATATTCTCAGATACTAACCTTCAGACGGGAGTGTTTCAGCCTGCTGACGCCGATTCTCTACATCACTAAACTGTCTTGCGTTTCTATCTATCTACAGCCATAGCAACCAATGCTGTCTCATAAGGAATACAATTTGTACTTTCAACTTTTTCAGATGCCAACAGTCAGTGTTGTTAAATGTGACATGTACTCTTGCAGCAGATCATCAGGATCCTCGTCCAGGCACACACGGGTATCTTTGTCTTTCATAACATGAGGAACTGTGGGCTGGATGAGAGCTTCACCATCTGTGACCTGTAGAATCCAAATTCACAAAATAAAACAAGAAGAGATTAAATGTTGACATTCAACAGTTAGGTGAGCTAGAGACAGGAATGTGCACATTCATACACATTACATGAAGCACGCTCACAGGCCATATACAGGCTGAGAGAGTGTTAGTGTGTCATCATTCCTTCCATCCACACAGTCTGTGAAGTGATGACTTCATAACATGACCACACGGACTGACATGGAGGAAGAAATCCTTGGATCTCGTGCTTAAATTAAGATAAAGTTGATAAAAGGCCTCAACAATCTAAGTAAGCAATGAATTTGAAGTTTTTCAAAATCATCTTTGTGACAGCGTCAACAAACGTATAAAAATAGACAGGATGAAAATAGCCACTACATTGTCTGAGGCAGACCACTGAGGGCTCAGTAACATACTGTATATACTCTTTCTATTTCATTGAGCTCAACTTAGAATGTATTTTTTGAGAAGAACGAGGACTTTGTATTTTGTCTCCCATCTCTACATTACATTATGGGCACAGGAAGCCAGGGTGGAAGAGGAATGATTACAGGCTCTTCAGCCCAAATGTGGCATTTGAGTGTTGTTCTAACAGGGAAAAGGTATTTAACTGGTGACGTAAGAGAGGACACATAAAAAATGTAAATACTGAACTTTAATAAAATAGACTTGACGCTTAACACATGTAGTACTTGTAGTACACATAGTAGATGTAGTAAAGACAGCCCTGAGTCCCATGCCTCTCTTCCAAAATTGTCATCCTGGACAAGACAGAGATCAGCAAAACAAATCAGCAGGTCAGAATCCCTCTTTCTCAGTCATATCAGCAGCGATGTGTGCAGCAACATAACAGTGCTGTTTGTTCTCAGAATGCACAACACTAGCCGCGGCTGCCGCAGCGCTCTGCACTGCTCTGGCTCTCCAGTCCCCTCTTCATGAAGATCTTCAGCCGCGTGTGAGGTTGTACATCTGGAATGCAGTGGATGGTGGTCATACACAAATCCAGCATTCATCTGAAAATAAATAAAAATAAGAATAATAACAGACATAAAAAAAAAAACCCATACAGCAATGATGATTCAAACTTGCAAACATTTAATACAATTAAACTACTTTTGTCATAATGACTGAATGACAATATCTAAAATAAATGTTATTAGGGCCCGAGCACTAACGTACTTTTACAAACTCCTCCTACAGATTGAACACCACAGACTTCACATTCAGTCAGTATCATCCTCAGACCTTGAAGATGAAAAATTATCAAAAGCTTTCACCTCCGTTATACCTGTTGGGCGTGGTGCTGCGCTCCATTTCGATGCTTCGCCATGAAGCAGGAAGTCTTTATAGCTTCAACATACAATTTCCCATCTGCACCAAATTGCTCACACATGTAGAGGGTGTCACCCTGAATGCGTCTGTGCATCAATACTGTGTCATATCCATAGCGCCACCCACTGGACACAGGAAGTCAGACAAACATCATATGATTTACATGACATTTACTGCTTGGTTTCTACACATCATATTCTACAACATGACATGCAAGTAACAGGTGAGCACGCCCTCCGACGGCGCCACAGCCCGACATGTGTGGAGCGAGGGCCTGTTCATCGCCGCTTGCAGCTTTATTTTCAAATTGATTTTGTTTCCCCAACTGCTTGGTGAAGATTAGCATGCAGTTGATTATCATCCACCTTAAAGTGCAGTCATAAATCATAAGAAGAGAAAAGGAGTAGTTTGACACTGTTGCATGAACTCAACAGCACATCTTTTGCACACATTTCATGAAACACACGTTACAGATAAGGCTTTTAAAGCTATTTAAGGTTTGACTAGTGAATAGTAGCTAGCTCACATCTGCATTAAAGGGATAGTTCAGGTTTTTTGTAAGTGGGCTCATATAAAGTACATATCTATAGTCAGTCTGTTCCCTACCGTAGTTGCCGATCAGCGCAGCCTCAGTGTGGAGAAGCAGAGAGCCGCTCCAGCCCAGACGCTCAGCTTTGTACTGCAGTGAACGGGGTCCAGATGCAAAGCAAATTTTAACCACCTAAACAAGGCCCACCTAAAAAAATCTACATCAGATCAAGTGCAGATCACCTGTTTAGGGTCTCCGTATCCCTACGCTAATGCGTAAAAAATGTAGTGCCAAAAGAAGGGGCGGTCTGACGGCGATGTAAAGCAGTGTGAATTTTCTCTACAGAACGTACACTTGACTGATGTAGATTTTTTTAGGTGGGCCTTGTTATACGTGGTTAAAATTCACTTTGCATCTGGTCTCCTTTCACTGCAGTACAAAGCTGAGCGTCTGGGCTGGAGCGGCTCTCTGCTTCTCCACACTGAGGCTGCACTGATCGGCAGCTACGGTAGAGAACAGACCGACTAGATATGTACTTTATATGAGCCCACTTCAAAAAACCTGAACTATCCCTTTAACACTAACTGGCTCAAGTTGCTTATTGGCAGATAAACTAGATAACAGCTCAGTAACAATAATGCATATTACCAGACCAACTCTAACTCTTACTGATTTGATGGTTTTAATTAGTCCTTGGCTGTTATTGCACCTGTTCTCAGGAGGTAGGGCTTTCCATTTTGAACAAAACATAACTCAGTCGTCTCAACATGACTGACACTAATAGACTTTACATCCCTCAAGATTAAACTAGTTCTACAAGATTAAAACATGTCTGAGAGAGAAACATCAGTGAATTGTGTGGTATTCACTAAATGCATGTTTGTAACCTGAACAGCCCACCATTGCCCTTTTTTCAAAAATGAATAAATAAATAAATGGATCAATAAAATAGATTGAGCCATTGAGCCCCCCCCCTTTTCATAACGAAGCAGCTATGCATAAAGGTAAAAAGAAATGACAGAAATCAAATGAAAAGGGATGAAATCCAGTGGGAAATGGTACAGAAATAACTACATAACTAAATAAATTATTTACACGGACATTTATACAAAGGAAAATAAATACAGAAGCAGAAACCTCACTTTGTCACATGTTGTAAATTAATTTACACCTACATTAATTTTTCATATAATTTTTGGTGCATTTAATATGAGGAGCAGACATAACAGAAATTAAATGATAAAAATTGATTGATAACTTATCAATCAATTTGATACATTTTTAGCAATTTGATTCAAGAAGTCGTGATATGATGTTTTATGATTTATCCCATCATACATTCATAATTCATCATTAACAACACATCAAATGGTAACACCTGAGAGCTTGACTCCTGCCTGTTACAGTCCGAGTGAGGAGTGACACACTGATCACTGGTCCAGTGAAGAGGACGAACCTCTAACACCATTTATCTGGAGCTGAATCAGTCCTCTCAGCTCACTGAAACTGTTAGCTCAGCTATTAGCCAGCGAGCTAGCGTTATGATAGCAAGATTCAAGCAAGTGTTTTTGCTAACTAAAAATGCTAACTTTACATATGCTAACAGTATTTATTTTCTACTTTTTAATCTGCAGCTATTCATTTCCAGTCCTTTTATTTCAGTCAGCGAGGTGCCAAGATTGATCTGATGATAACAGAATGATTTATTCATTTGTCCTGAACACACTTTATAAATGAGAATCAAAGTCGTGTTTGCGGCTCGTGTGTGCAGCCTCTGTGGCTCCCACGGCTCAGACAGAAACCACAGTGTGGCGGAGGTGACGGCAGAGAGGTGGGCAGGGCAGGTGAGGGGCAGATTAAGCAGCGAGGACGGGGCAGGGAGTGGGGGCCGAGGGCCTGCTGGGGATCTGTGAGCCA